>CAOLHI010006981.1:0-43800 GCA_948474755.1 Ctenosaura bakeri
GGAATATTCTGTACATCTACATTCATATCCCAGAACCCATGGAGAGGAGAAGGTGTATAAGTGTATGGAATGTGGAAAGAGCTTCAACAATAGTGGAACATTTAGTAATCATCAAAGGACACAGACAGGGGAGAAGCCATTTAAATGCATGGAATGTGGAAAGAGTTTCAGTCAGAGTGCAAATCTGCATTCCCATCAAAGGACACACACAGGGGAGAAGCCATATGAATGCATGGAATGTGGAAAGAGCTTCAGTGAGAGTGGATCTCTGCGTTCCCATCAAAGGACACACACAGGGGAGAAGCCATTTAAATGCATGGAATGTGGAAAGAGCTTCAGTGAGAGTGGATCTCTGCGTTCCCATCAAAGGACACACGCAGGGGAGAAGCCATTTAAATGCATGGAATGTGGAAAGAGCTTCAGTGAGAGTGGATCTCTGCGTTCCCATCAAAGGACACACACAGGGGAGAAGCCATTTAAATGCATGGAATGTGGAAAGAGCTTCAGTGAGAGTGGATCTCTGCGTTCCCATCAAAGGACACACGCAGGGGAGAAGCCATTTAAATGCATGGAATGTGGAAAGAGTTTCAATCAGAATGCACATCTGCATTCCCATCAAAGGACACACACAGGGGAGAAGCCATATGAATGCATGGAATGTGGAAAGAGCTTCAGTGAGAGTGGATCTCTGCGTTCCCATCAAAGGACACACACAGGGGAGAAGCCATTTAAATGCATGGAATGTGGAAAGAGCTTCAGTGAGAGTGGATCTCTGCGTTCCCATCAAAGGACACACGCAGGGGAGAAGCCATTTAAATGCATGGAATGTGGAAAGAGCTTCAGTGAGAGTGGATCTCTGCGTTCCCATCAAAGGACACACACAGGGGAGAAGCCATTTAAATGCATGGAATGTGGAAAGAGCTTCAGTGAGAGTGGATCTCTGCGTTCCCATCAAAGGACACACGCAGGGGAGAAGCCATTTAAATGCATGGAATGTGGAAAGAGTTTCAATCAGAATGCACATCTGCATTCCCATCAAAGGACACACACAGGGGAGAAGCCATTTAAATGCATGGAATGTGGAAAGAGCTTCAGTGAGAGTGGATCTCTGCGTTCCCATCAAAGGACACACGCAGGGGAGAAGCCATTTAAATGCATGGAATGTGGAAAGAGTTTCAATCAGAATGCACATCTGCATTCCCATCAAAGGACACACACAGGGGAGAAGCCATTTAAATGCATGGAATGTGGAAAGAGCTTCAGTGAGAGTGGATCTCTGCGTTCCCATCAAAGGACACACGCAGGGGAGAAGCCATTTAAATGCATGGAATGTGGAAAGAGTTTCAATCAGAATGCACATCTGCATTCCCATCAAAGGACACACACAGGGGAGAAGCCATTTAAATGCATGGAATGTGGAAAGAGCTTCAGTCGGAGTGCAAATCTGCATTCCCATGAAAGGACACACACAGGCGAGAAGCCATTTAAATGCATGGAATGTGGAAAGAGCTTCAGTGAGAGTGGATCTCTGCGTTCCCATCAAAGGACACACACAGGGGAGAAGCCATTTAAATGCATGGAATGTGGAAAGAGCTTCAGTGAGAGTGGATCTCTGCATTCCCATCAAAGGACACACACAGGGGAGAAGCCATTTAAATGCATGGAATGTGGAAAGAGCTTCAGTGAGAGTGGATCTCTGCGTTCCCATCAAAGGACACACGCAGGGGAGAAGCCATTTAAATGCATGGAATGTGGAAAGAGTTTCAATCAGAATGCACATCTGCATTCCCATCAAAGGACACACACAGGGGAGAAGCCATTTAAATGCATGGAATGTGGAAAGAGTTTCAGTCGGAGTGCAAATCTGCATTCCCATGAAAGGACACACACAGGGGAGAAGCCATTTAAATGCATGGAATGTGGAAAGAGCTTCAGTGAGAGTGGATCTCTGCGTTCCCATCAAAGGACACACACAGGGGAGAAGCCATTTAAATGCATGGAATGTGGAAAGAGCTTCAGTGAGAGTGGATCTCTGCGTTCCCATCAAAGGACACACACAGGGGAGAAACCATTTAAATGCATGGAATGTGGAAAGAGCTTCAGTCGGAGTGCACATCTGCATTCCCATCAAAGGACGCACACAGGGGAGAAGCCATTTAAATGCATGGAATGTGGAAAGAGCTTCAGTGAGAGTGCACATCTGCATTCCCATCTAAGGATTCACACAGGGGAGAAGCCCTATAAATGCATAGAATGTGGGAAAGAGCTTCAGTCAGAGTGGAAGATAGTACACATTGGAAAGGATTCACACAGGGGAGAAGCCATTTAAATGCATGGAATGTGGAAAGTGCTTCTCTCAGAGTCAGCGTTTACGTTCACATCAAAGAACCCACATGGGGGAGAAATCATAAATGTACAGAATATGAAATATGCTTCTGTTGTGGCAGAATATTGGCTAAATATGAATTAACTCACTGATTGTATTATATGTAATGTTTTCACTGATTGTATTATATGTAATGACTTTCATGTTAGAGATTTAAAAGCATAATTTCCATGGAGAAGGGACACCGTTCCAAGCTAAGGATAGGGAAATTGGTACATTCTTAATTTTCTTCACCCAGGTCTCCCCCAAACCCCCTCCTTCTCCAATGTGTCTTCTTACTTCTTTCAGGTGCTGAATTCCTCCATTCCCTTTTTTTTTGGCCATGTAATGCTGTAACTGTTGGAATGAGAGGAGAGAGTTAATGGTCTTGTTGCTTCGCTGTCCCCATAGCAATTGCTACTGTAAATATTTGACTTCTGTCTCACAGGTCAGCGTGTCCCAAGTTCTCTTGAGAAAGTTTCTCATGTTCTGTGTTCATGTTCTGAAAGGCTACACAGCTGTGTTCCGGTGTTTTGGTTGGTTTCTGTCTTGTTATGGCTATTGAATGTAACTTCACATGGAAAATCAACCGTGTAAACATGTTATTGTTCTGGAGTGTCTGTTATCCTGCATAAGAGGCTTGTCTGAGAAGCCCTGCCTGATTCTGGTTCTGATTCTTTCTCCCGCTGTTTTGCTTTGTGTGATGCGTGGATGCCACAGTGAGGCATGGCAATTACTTAACTGTTTGTCTTGATGGTTTTACTACCCACAATAAAATTAGTTAAATGCCTTTGAGGCTGAGTGGCTGTTTTTCCTCCTGGCTGCGGAATGGAATTCTATTGTGCAGTGTTTTCAATGTGGGCCTTGTGGGGCTTGTTTGGTTTAGGAAGTACCCCCGGTTTTCTTTTTGACAGTAACCCACTCCGTTATTCAAGTCATTATTGAGACCTGAGTGCTACTGGGAGTGGGGCTATAAAATCCTTCCCTGCGTGATCCCAAAAAGAGTCTCTCAGTTGCCCTTCGCCTTTTCAGTTCATTTAGAGCACACTATGCATGTTCAGAGGACTGTTTTCCTAAGAAGTGTCGAGCACCAGCCCTGTCAGTGGGAACTTCAGGGATGCTCCTGAGTAGAACAAAACCAATTTGTTTTTAAACAAACTGTGGGATGAGTCTCACGATTAAAATGGAGTTGGAGAGAGGTATAGCCTGTTTCAGAGAAATTGGTCAAGCAGGAAAAGAGTCTAGTAGCCCATCTATCGGTGGACATTTACGTCTGAGAAGAGGTCCATGATGTCAATCTTGGAAGCCAGGTTGAGAGCATCTGGGTGGAAATTAAGGGGGGAGAACCACCAGTAATGCCATTGTGGGTGTCTACACACACCCTCAAGCTAAACTCAGGAATTGGATGATGCCTTCCTGGAAGATACAACCAAGCCTTCAGAATACAGATATAGTAGTCATGGGGGAATATCAGCACCAACACATTTCTCAGTTGCCTTGTAGACAATTTCAGAGTCCAGAAGGTGGAGGAGAGAACAAGGGGGCAGCTATTCTAGACCAGATCCTAACCCAACAATGAGTGAGTTATTTAAAGTTTATTGATTAACCAATTGACCATATCAAACAATTAACAGCAAACATCATAAAATGTAAAAAAAAAAAAGACAACATAGTATAGGATATAATGCATTAAATGTCATTGGATAAGATAAATTAGACAAAATAAAATGACATAGATTATATTAGTTAAATTAATAGCAGTAAGTTATTGTCTTATAATAGACTAAAAGGTTATAAAATACAGAACCATACATGTTTACAAGAAGCTCCATCACCTTTACATGCAACCCCAATGTGCTCAATAAACATCCTCTCAGTTGAACAGCCCTACCTATGAATTCAGCAGTTCTAGTTACAACGTTTGTATTTGTACCTTGAAGGAAGTGGGGTTAACCATTTACTTATGGTCCCAGGGTGTAATTCTGCCGAGTGTTGTCTGTAGGAACTGGGCCCTTCCTGTGTCATATAGTTTGCAGCTGAATAGGACATGCTCAACACTTCTGATTCCAGATGCCCCACAGACACACGCTCTCGATATCTGGCACTTGATGGAATCGTCCATCTCTGACCATGGAATCTACCTGCTCGAATCTTGCTCTGGTTAAAGCTGTTCTATAATATTGGGTCAGGTCCGTTGCCAGATATTTTTCCATTTGAAAGGACTTTCTATTTTGGGCCAACCATTTCATTACCTAATATTCGCAAGTGTCTCAATATCAATTTGGGCTTTTACATCCATAATTCTTTGTTTAAATATTCCTATGGCCTGATGTCTAGCCGATAATAAGTACTGTATTGAAAAACCAAGATGTGCGATAATTTGATAAAGCTGACTCACCCATGTAGTGTGTTGAAAACTGACCGTTTGTTCTTCCAGGTACATTTTTGGAAATCTATCAGAATCCAATGAAAGGATCTTCCACCAGTAATTGAAGGCTTTAATTATAGTCAGACTGTAAGTTGAATGGGTGCCTCTTTCAGCTCTTCCTGCTGCTACAGGAGTATTCCTGTCGGTCTCCAAAACAGTCCCCAAGAAACGTGCTTGATTTTGTTCAAGTGGGAGGGCCTTTGAGAGCCCCCACAATTCAGCACCTTATGTTGGAACTGGTGTAATTTTTGCCTTATATACCTTCCAAATGGGGAGCAAGGAAGTTGGGTGATTATAACGGAGGAATGTAATTAACATTTTAGAACCTGCTGTAGCCTTTGTGGAACTTTGCCTGAAATGATTAGTCCAAGGCTTTGTATCTGTAAAAACAACCCCTAAGTATGAAAAGCAATCAGTTTGGTTTATAGGTTCCCCGTCCAAGTACCAATTGTGTTTTGACCCCTCTTTTCCCAAAGGCCACCACTTTGGATTTGGACTTGTTGATGTTCAAACAATTGGCGGCACAATAGGCACTGAATTTCCTCAACAATATTCTCAGACCTACTTGGGAATGAGCCATTGGAACCACATCATCTGCATATAGAAGGATATTAATATGCCTGTTTAGAATCTTTGGCATGTGGACATCCATAGAATAAAGAAATTCAGGAATGTCATTAACAGCATCGGGGCCAGAAGACACCCCTGTCTGACACCTTTAGCGGAGGGGATATTCCGAGTAAGGGAGCCATTGCATCCAGTACGGACCTTCAGGGATGTGTTTGTATAAAGGGCCTCGACCAGGTATAGGAGTCCAGGTTCCATGTTTAACTTAGCCAGCTTCCTCCATAAGATGTCTCTATTTAGGGAGTCAAATGCCGCACTCAGGTCTATAAAGGCTGTAAAGAGATGGTTGCCATCGGTTGTGTATTTGGTAATAAGGTGTTGTGGAATAAAACAATTCTCTACTGTAGAGTATCCAGATCTAAACCCCCCTGTTCTTCCACAATATGTTCTTCTCAGTCGCCCAGTCCTCAATTGTACTTAGGAGATGTTTTGCATACATCTTAGCTGTTATGTCCATAAGGCTGATGGGCTTAGTTTCTGGGATGTTCCTTATCTCCTTTTTTATATATGGGAATTATGAGGGAAAATTCCCATCCTGTTGGATGATGGACAGTATTGTCTATGTATGCAAACATTTCTGCCAACAATGGTGCCCACCGGTCAGTCTGTGCCCTGAAAAGTCCTGGAGGCAGGAAATCTTCACCAAGAGCTTTATTAGGTTTTAATGACTGGATGATATGTTTAATTTCTGTCACTGACCCTGGTGGCCAAGGGGAGGAACTAACGGTGGGTATTTGCACAAGGGTTCTCTTTCCTGTGGGATCCTGGTTGGGGTTAGCAAACAAAACAGTGAAAAAGCCCTAAACTGAGGCTGGAATGGGAATGTCAAATGGTAGCTTCCCATTTCAGCACGCCAGATCCAATTAAAAAGGAGCTGAGTTGGACCCTTTTGCTGATTTTTCCAGCTCAGACCAGACTGTGGTTGTATCCTGAGCCTTCTTAGAGGCTATTAGCTTTTTTTAATTCCTTTGCTTTAGCCTCTTTGTGTGGTTGTCTGGTGTAGGTTTCTTTTGAACTAGACGCATGGCTGCTTTTTGTGTCTTCTTTTTGAGCAGAATAATCCAGGTCAAACCAGTTAGATTGTACGGATTGAAAAATTTTTGATTGGAGGTTTGTTTATTAGGTATTCCTTTAACATAGAACACAGACTGGCACACCCAGGAAACATTTCCTTTGGGTCTTGGGTAACGATCGTTGTCACACAGGACTGGCTCTCTCAGAGTTCAGAAAACTAGAAATTGCCTCGATATCCACCTGGGCCCACTTAAGCCCCCTATTCTGTCTCACTTCAGGCTTAGTGAGTAGCCTCTCGTCTTGTGGTATGAGTGGTCTCAGGTCAGAGCTGCCATAAAAATGGACTTCAAGGGGTTGATGGTCGTTTCCCCCCTGACGTAAACTTGAATTTCTGAGAATAAGTTGGTGTTATTTGTAGGAACACATTATAATCCAGAACATGCGCATTCCCGGCATGGAAGGTAAAAGTATAAAGCCACTCTCTTTGCCTCCTAAAAAATAAATTGCATGTGAATAAAAGGGAATAATTTGGAGCCAGCCCCATTCTTTTTGGTATCTCTGGAATGCCAAAATACGTCATTTAATAGGTTCCTCAGGAAACCCTGGAGTCCATAATCAGGCAGGGAGGGTCCCCCCCCGCATTAAAGTCTCCCAATAGGATCACAGTTGCTTTAGGATGTTTTTCCCTTATTTTAGAATAATCTTTTCTAAATTGCACCCAGATATCGGGTGAGAAACAAGGGGAGGAATATGAGGGTAACAGGTGTTTAATGGCAATTAAAGGATTTGTGTTTGGATTGGATGGCTGGGGGATAAGGAATATCCTCTCTAAAGATGCTGAGCTCTAACAGGTCCAGTCCCTTGGAGAGCTTCCTTGAAAGCTAAGGCCGCAAATAGAAGAGTTCTCGGTGTGAACACTTTTCAATGCCTTACTCTCTGCAATGGCAGAAATTTGGAGATTGGGGAAAAAATTCATTGAGGACAGAATTGTTTTTTTGGAGGGCAATGTCTTTATTTTGCCCTCCCTATAGCTACACCCCCGAATGACCACAAAGGCGGCAGGAGGAGAAAAATGTCAAGAATCCAACATATACCAACCTAATCTACTCCAGGTCTCACTCCATTAAGTCACACAGAAACACCAGCCCTGCAAAACAGGGAGCTCCGTCCCTCTATCTGGGGAAACAGCACAACGGAAGCAGAAAGCACAAGAGAGGGCGCAGCATCTGAAACTGGGAAACAACAAACGACAACAGTCGGGGGTTAGGAAGCCATCGCCTGCAGTCCCCGTCTTTTACAGCTGCCAAGCAAAGTTGCTTCGCACAGGATGTGAGTCAAGAGGATGAGAGCGGCGCCCCAGACTCCTTTTCTTCTGGCTAAAAAGGGTGAGTTGCCTGTCTTGGGGGGCTCCAGGAAAGGGGATTAAATTTTTAAAGAGACCAGAGAGCCTCGTGTACCTTAACATGGGAAAGCAGCTTCCTCAATATTCAGATTAACAACCAGCTCCGGATTTTTTTGGACTTTTCCACTCCCTACTCCCCAGTAGAAGCTGAGTCAATCCAGGGTCAGGCATCTCAGCGCAGGAGCCTTTTCCCATGGAGATCCCAGGGACCCCTTGAGCTGAAGAGGCCTCCTCTGCTTTCAGGCGGGGCTGGGGGTCCTCCAGCCATTGGGTTCTGTTGGACTGTAGCTTCCAGCAGCCCCTGGCAGGCTAGCCAGTGGTCAGGAATGCTGGAAATCGCACTCTGATGATATGGGTGGCCCTAGGGATCGCGTTCAAAGGCAAATTGAGCTGCTCCGGAGCAAAGGGATGACAGGCGAAGATGAAGCCCTTTAGTGAAGGTGAGAGCGTTCCGTTCATTCTTCTTGTCTCTTGCCAGGGCTCCGTGGGAGCGGAAGACATCTGCCTCAAGTCTCACCAACCTGAGGGAAGAGGAGCAGGTCACCAAGCTGAGTGGGGAGGAGGAGATCAGACCCCCATGGGAAGAGGGGGAGATCCAGACCAGTGACTGGGAGAGGTAGTTTTTTCCCAGGTTCAAGAGTGCTGGGGGAGGCATGCGGTCCTGGCAGTTTCAGGGCACAGAAGAACAACCTATGACAGCAGAGAGACCCCGTCCCCCTGAATTGTACCCTTAGGCAGGGAGCTTTCAGGGCAGCTGTCCAATGAGTGGCTCTCTTTGCAGCGCCAAAGAGGGCAGGCCCATCCTCCTGGCTTTCCAGAGAGCAATGCCTGGTCCGCCCTGACCACTGTGGGAGGGGGACAAAGTCTGGTCAGCAAGTAAGGACACCAGCACCAAGCTGAGAGATGAAAACTCTTGGAAATTTTGAAGCTTTGTTTTGTTTTTTTGAACTTTGAAGTTTTTTCCCTAAATTTTTCTGCCTTGTTTCTAAGCTGTCCTATCTTTGAGGAGCACTTCCATCTTCAGAAGTCACCTCTCTCCCAATGGGCCAACAGAGGCTTTTTCCTGGGGATCAGGGAGAGGTCTTGGGGCTTTGTCTGTTTCAAGGACTCCTGACTTCCTCATGGAGCCCTCCTGGTTGGCTTAATGGGTAGATTTGGAGTGGAGGAGAGTGGCAAGGGCTTTTTGGGTGAGTTCCCATTCTGACCATTGGACTGTTTATTGTTTCTCCTCTCAGGAGGCGGAGGACACCAGGCCTCATCTCCCCTGATGAGGACACACTCTTCTCCCAGATGAGGAAGGGAAGGGGGGCTAGAAATGGGAAAGGCTGGCATTTTCCCCCTCCCTCCTTCCTTTAGGGAAATGCCTTCAGAATAGATCCACCCCAAGACCTTTGCTGCCTGAGCCAAATGGCAAGATGGTGCTCTCTTCCTTTTCTTTCCCAGTAGGAGAAGAGGAGGATTCTAGCTGGACCACTCCCCTCTCCCTGGCCTTCTAACCCAGTCACTGCTTCCATTGTGCATTGCCTTTCCCCCTCTTTTCTACAGCCGTCTTTTCTTCCTCCCTGGGCTTCCTTCTCTCCCTCACTCTTTTTTGTGGGTTGCATCTGATGAGTGGAAGGAGGGTCCCACCATTTCACTCCTCCCCCACAACTGTCTTTCCCAGGGTCCAGAAGATGCTGCCTTGCATGGCATGAGCAGCCTGGAGGATGTGGAGAATGAGACTGTGTCTAGCTTGTCCAGGTACTTTCTTCTCCACTGGGGGAATAACATTGCTACCCCCAAGTGCTTTCCTATTCCCCTGCTTTGATCTCGCAGAGCCAGAGACACCTGAGAATTCCCACCCCCCCTTAGCTGCCCCCAGTCCCTGCCATTCCCTGGCATGGGAAGGCTGCCATTTCCAGTCCTCTCTCAACCCCCCGTGTCTCTCTGCCCAGCCCCCTGGACTTGGAGAAAGAAGAGGAGGAGGAAGCTGCCCTCCCATCCTTCCCGGTGGCCCTCTTGTGATCAGGAGAAGGTAAGAGACAGAGTTTTCCCCTTGGTAAAACCTGGGACCACCACCAGGAAGGCATCACCCCAGCCCCCGCCATCGGGGTAGATGGAAGGTGCCTCTTTCTGCTGAATGGCAGGCTTGTCTCAGAGAAGTGGGCCCTCTCTTGACTGGGACCAACTGGATTCAGACAAGGGGCCTGTTTTTCAGTGAGCATCTCTGCGTGCACCGTCCCCCCCACTCTGCTTCCCACTCCCTCTCAGCCCGAGAAGCCTTTGCAGGGCTCCCCTGCAGGGTGCCCTGATTTCCTTTCTTTTCTGTTCCAGCATTGTGAGGAGCTTCTCCACCGCCTCTGCCGGTTGCTCTCCGGTCCCTCCTCTAGAGAGGCCACACAGGCAGTGGACTGCGTGGCCCAGAAACACTTGAGATTGGCCATCGAGCACTTTCTTGAGTCCGCAGCAAGGTAGGAAGACTGTCTCTTGTTCTGCCCTAAGGAGTGTCCAGTCCTGTGCCTCCCTCTCACTCCCTGTTCCTCTTCCCAGGCAAGGTGCTACAGTTGATACGTGCAGTCTTCAACTCACCAGACTGCAATGTGGATGCGGCGCTGGACCTGCTCCTGGCCCAGGTGAAGGGAGGCCCTCACCCTTTGGATGCAGCCACGGTAAGGACCTCACTGCCCCCAGAAGAAGTCCCAGCTGCACTGGCCCACCCATTCCCCTCGCCTGGTTCTCTGGTGTCTTCCAGTAGAAGGAAGTCCCATCAGATGGAGAAGAGGAAAGACCCATGAGGGAGAAGGAGATTTCCAGAGAGTTCTGAGGACGACCCAGTTTCCCTCGCCTGCACCTTGTTTTGGGGGACAGGGGAAGGAGACAGCAACCCTCCTTCCCTCCTGAGCATCCACACTTGTTGAGGCCCAAACTTCCTTCTCTCCACAGGTGAAGGTCACCCGAGCCATCCATTGGATCATCCCCTACATCTGTGACATCCAGACACTGTATCAGCTGTGGCTCCCAGAGGTCTTCCCCGCCCTGGTGAAGCTGTTCTTTGAGGCCACCGGGATGGAGAAGGAAGATGGGACCAGTGGGAACCCCGAGAACAACTCCTTGTCTTCCGAGTAAGCCGGGTGATTAGGAGAGGGGTGGATGGAGAAATGGTCAGGGGAGTTTCTGGCCCTCTTGAGGGGCTGGATGTGAGAGTCCATGCCCCCCTCCCAGCAAGCAAGCAAGCAAGCATCTCTTTGGCGTCAGCTCAGGCTTTGAATGTCCCTCCTTGTTTGTTGAACTCCCTCCTACCTGCAGTGAAATCTTGGAGATCCTGGGAGACCTGCTGGAGAGGATGGCTCAGGTATCCCAGAATGAGATCCGCTCAACGTACTGGGGCCTCTTCCTTCACGTGAGTTTTGGTCCTCTCTGCCATTCTCTGGTTGTGGTGGTGGGGAGTGTCTTCACTTCCACTCTCCCCAACCCGTGAAAGGAAGGTTCATACAAGGGGCTGGGTGGCCAGTTGTTCCTGCCTACGAAAAGATGGGCTCCTTTCTCCCTCTCCCTTTCTAGGAGGCAGCCACGGTCCGGAGGTCATCCCTCACCTTTTATGGGCACTTTATCCAGTACCTGGAACATCCCCAGATGGAGTCCCATACCATCTACGACCTCTTGTCAATACTTGTGCTGGTGTAGGATAAGGATGTGGGGGTGAGGAGACCAAAGTGCTGGCCCCACAAGGCTTTGGAGGTTTGGGTTGCTGTGGGGGTCTGGAGGAAGGTCAGTGGAAAGGGTGACCTTTTGCCTTCTAAGCAGGTCTGACTCAGTTTCCCTCTGTGTCTTCCTCCTTTTCTTTGATGGCAGCGAAGGCGACACTCTGGGAGCTGTCCAAGTTCCTGCAGTGGCACCTTGAGAGAAGCCTTCTGGCAGAGGACACTTTTTCCCTTCACAAGGTTGCCAAGTGCCTGGTAAGTGCCCACTGGGCAGTCTGGAAGGGCCCAAGCTAAGAGGGCATGGGGTGTTAGGCCAGGCTGAGGGAACTCTGATTTTGACTTTGGTCTTTCACCCCAGATCCGGAACTACAACTCAAGGGAGGTAGTGGCTGGCACAGCACGTGCCTGCCAGTACTATTTCAAGAGCTCGCATCCTTGGGTGAGGAAGACGGCAGCCATGTTGTTTGGTAAGGGAGCTGGGAGGTCTTGGCCCCTTTCAGGCTCATTTGGGAGGAGAAAATTCTCAGAGGGCGTTGTGCAGGAAAGGACAAGGCTCTTCCCCAGAGGACGTGGCCCTTGCGGCACCTGCCACTGAACCATGAGCCTCCTCTTCAGGGCAGCCATGCTCTTTGGTCCCCCCACCACAGAAAAGCACCATCTGGAGTCCTCTGGGTGCCCTTTTCCTTCCTGGGGCACGAGAGGGCCAGGGAGCGCCACCACTCTCTCTGCTGCAGCCTGAGAGGCAGAGGGTGGAGGGTGCATCGCGCTATTCCCGTTTCTCTTTGGCATCCTCTCTCCAGGTCATCTGGTGCACAAGGCCGGTGGATTCTTCTCTAAAGGCCGCATGCTGGTCTGTGGGACAGGTAAGGATTTGTGAGCTCAAGAAAGCAGGGGGGAGGTGTCCATGGGGGTAGAGGTTGGAGTTTGGAAAAAGATTCCCATCGGGGTTGTGTGCCAATCCACCACCTACTTCCCCTCCCCCCTCCCTCACTCCCTTCCAGAGCTATGTTGCTTTCTCTTCGATGGAGACACTGATGTCAGGCGAGTTGCCAAACAAACGCAAGACATCCTCTTGAAGGCCTTTGATCTCCACCACCAACCTGGCGGGGGGGCTGCGTTTCGGCGCAGGTTGATGTTGTGGAGGAAGCAGAGATATCCACCAGAGTATGCCTAAGACCAACCGGTGAGGAAGGAGGGCTGGGAAGGGACTGGGATGAAAGAACGAAGCAGGCTTTCCAAATTCCTTTACACCTGGGATAGAAAAGATAGGAGATGATGAAGAAACGGACTGGGGGATCCACAGAAAAGGACAGCGCTCTCTCTCTCTCCAAATCCAGGGCTTTGAGCGCTTTCCCCTTTTTTTAGAAGTGTGGCTTAGAATCTCTTTGCCCTCCGCTGTGTTTGCCAATCTACGTTGGGGCTGCCACCTCTTTCCTTTGGAGAGGACCTTCGTTCAAGCCCTATAAAGCAGGCATGTCCAAGATGGGCTTCTCCAGGCTGAGAAGAACTGCAGCTATTGAATGTGGCAAATGAGGGTGAAGTTTTCTTTCCGTCCGCTTTTTAAAGATTTCAGTATCATTTAGAAAATTCTTCATGCCTTGGGTGGAAAAGGAAGGCTGTTGGTGTCAGATGGTCCTTTTCATGGTGGGAATTGCTCCTCTGATTTTGACCAGAGGAGAGGGAGATTTTCATTTCATCGGGGTTCTTACCAACATTCACAAAATCCTTCATATTTTGCAAGTAAAGTACTTGAAGTTTGGGTCGCTTTAACTGTTTACAGAGACAGTAATCTCCTAGGATTAGAAGTAGCAGTAGCAACCTTAGATAGCAATTCATTCTTGACTCCAAACGGAGAGGACTGAGTTTCCGATCATGGCTGAGCACTGTTCAGACCCCAGTAGCTGTGTCCCATGGATTGATTTCCCCTCAGAGGAAGACCTTGCCCTGTGCGAAGCTGAATCAGGGGGTCTCCTTTCAGACCCCCAAGCTGATGGTCTCAGAAAGGAAGTTCCTGCCGTGGAGGGGGAGGAGGGCACACGGCTGCCCATCCCTTTCTTCTCCCAGTTCCCCATTCAGGGAATACACAAGGGCTGGAGCTTGATTTCCCCTTAGTCATTCTGTTGGGAGAAAACCTGTGGGACTAGTTGTCCAGCGGTGACTGAACACTTGCCTATTCTTCCAGATTCAGCAGGTCTCCCCTACTTTGGGCTACCAAGAGAATTCAGGCCTGGGAGGAACAGAGATCTTCAGGATTCCAGGCCCTGGGTCTGATATGCCCGGGAGATTCCCCAGTTTGCACAGATAGCTGCAGGGTGGCAAGAAGAGAAGAGAGAATGGGGGCAAAGGAAGGTCTGGGGGCGGGGAGGGGGGTTTCCTTCCGGCTGAAGTCAACAAGGATAATAATGCTGGGAGGGAACTAAACCTGTGCTTTTTCTGCAAACTTCAGGGACGTCACAGCCCTCCCTCCGCATGGCAGAAAGACCATCTGCTACAGCTGAGCCACAGCCCCAAAGGGAAGACCAGGCGAGGCTGAAGAATGGGGCCAGAGTATGGCCACAAGTTTGAAAAGGACATTGACTAAGAAAGCCGCAATGGAAAAAGGCAAAGTGCCTGGTTATTATTTTTTTTAAAAAAATTATTGTGGAATGAGAACATCTTTCAATAAATTCCTGGAAAACAGCTGGGAAGAAGAATTTGGAAGTCCTCGCTGTGGCAGGATAGGTGAAGCAAGACACCCCAAGCCACAAATTCACCACCTAGCAGTAGTATAGCACGCCATGAAAGTCGTATGTGTGTGGCTGGCTGGCTGATAGATGAGATCTCCACCTTCACATTTGCTAGCTGAAGACACTCATCAAGATAGTGAAGAAATAGTTTGGAAAAGGCTTAATTAGCCCCACTGAATTCAGCTGAAGAGGTCATCCGTACCCACAAATTTGACATCTTCAGGCGTCCTGCCCTGTCTTGGAGACCCTGGCAGTGAGGAGGGGGATTCTGAATCCGAGGCAGAGGTTTCCCCAGAGGAGAAGACAGCAAACAACAGCAGAGGCCTGGGCAAGGGGGACAAAGGTCAGAGGATGAGACGACACAGACACTTACTGTGCAGAAGGAGTAAGGAGCAAGGATGCTGATGAGAAAGACAAGGAAAGAATTCAGAGGGAGACTAAATGAATCTTGGAGGATGAAGAAGTAACTTCAAAAACAAAGAGTGACATCAAAGAATTCTTTGAAAGAGATTTAAAGAAAGGAACTAACATCAGAAAGGTTTGGCATGCAAGGAAAGCCTCTGTGGGAGGATACTTTGCGTAAATAACCAAATAATACCAAGAAAAATTCCTGGGAAATACAGCAAAGTAACAGAAAGTAACAGAAAAGTGGAAGTGCAAAAAACGAAGTAGCAGAACAACTTCAACATGAAATAGAGCAAGTGGCTGGAGATGTTGACGACCACCCCAAGGGCGCCCACCGCTTCCCCGCCCGACCAGGAGGTGCTGCTTCTCCTCCTCCTCCCTTCGCCTCCAGATGCAGCCAAAGGAGTTCCCCTCCCTCCCTCCCCGTTCCAGAGCCCGGGAGCCCAGGAAGGGGACGAACCTCCCGGGAGGCCCCAGCGTCTCTGCCCCACCACCGCTACCTCCACCCCTCACCGCCCCCTCACCGCCTGGGAGGGAGAACGGCTGGTTTGCTCTGCAAAGAACAACAACGCAGGAAAAGAGGTGAGAGGAAACCAAGCTGGAGGGAGGAGGCAGAGGGGGCTGCGGGCTGGGACCCAGAAAACGCTTTCCCTCTTTAGTTTAATCGTGTTTTTATTAACAATGATAAACATAAACATAAAGAGACATCGGTAAAAGAAAAAAAAAACCATATAAACAGACCCTAGAAAACTAAATAAGTACCAAAAAAAAAAAAATGAAACAGAACATATGGAAAACAATACAGCACTTACTATTTATATAAAAAAAAATTAAAAAGGAACTTCCACCTCGAATGAGGTAACAGCCTTACTAATGTCGCAAAAAATATAACCTCTTCCCTCCCTTGAAAAATATTATGATGCTTTCCAAATAGCAAGAATATTGGATTTTGAACCTGACACCCAAGAAGGATAGAAAGATACATAGACAACATGGAATTTAAATCAATGATAGGAAGTAAGATCCTAGGGAAGAAAATTAGATGAAATTAAGGACCTTTCTGGACAATGTGGCAGGTATGGGGAAAATGGGAAAACAAGTTGAAGATAGGTATCGAACAGAATGTTTAAATAAAGAAAGTGAATCTAATAAAGGGATAATATTAAGGAAATGTGGAGAATTAACACCTATTGCACGGTCAGTGAAGTATCCGATCGCTTGGGAGAATATATACAGAATAAGGAAGTTATGGAGTCGTTAGAGAAAAAATATTGGCTACAATTGAGTGGAATGGAAAAAAAATATTACAGGAAATGATAGGGGAAAAAAAATGCCAATACTCCTTTGAAGGATTACTGAAGATGATATAGGAAGGAAGCAAAGGGATTGGTGGCACAAGCTACAGAACGTTTTCAGATAATCAGTTTAATTTGGTAGAGAACTTATTAGGAATATGGGAAGCAGATCTTAGGATGAATAAAAGAGAAAGGCAACAATGGCTACCAGAGATAGTTAAACATAATAAAGTAAGAGGACAACAGATGAAGTTAATAGGAAGATAGTACAGAACACCATGTCAACCGTCTTATATTTATAAGAGGATGCCATCTGAATGTTGGCACGGATGTGGCTTTAAAGCAACCTACATTCGTATGTGGTGGGAGTGTGAAAAAGTATAAAGAACACATTTTTGAAAGAAGTCAAACAGGAAATTAATAGAATTGTAGGAGGAAATTGAAAATAAAGAAAGAAAGATGGCTGATTCTTAATGTTGAGGATACTGGGGTACAAAAAGAGGGGGGATATTTAATTGAACAATTATTAATAAAAAAAACACGGGCAGAGATTGCCTATGCGTGAGGGGAAGAGAAAAAGTGAGACGATACAGCAGACTCTATGCTGTCTGGTCTTCTATTGGAGAAGAGGAGGTTCTCTAGATCAGCCGCGAGGAAACTCGTACAGCCGGTGGGAGAAACAGACCGAGTTTGTCAAGGAGAGAGAGAGCTATGAGGATGTGGAGGAAAGAGCTCAAATGATATGCCACGTAAAGGGAAAAAGAAATTAATTGTGAAATACTGTCCCAGGGTGGGTTGTGGGGAGGGGTGAAGGGGCAAAACGCAATTGTCTTGTAATTTGCACATAATTCTTATAGCAAAAATAAAGGAAAAAAGAAAAAGAAAAAATCCCAAACGATATAATAACAACAACAACAAAAATTAACCTCCCCATCATAAAAAAATGGGGGGGGGAACCAAAATTAGCCATGCCCATGATAACATTGAATCCAACACTGGCATTGGTGGTGTTCTGTATTCCATTCAGCTCCTTTGACCTTGTAGGTAATTCAACCACTGATACCAAATAATTCAGGCCTAGTCGACATACATGCTAAGGGTAACACGGTACCTCCCTAATCCCCCCAAAACTCCAGTAGACAAGGGGCCTTCGTCTCCCCTCCTTCCCCAGCACAGAAGCATCCAAGGAGTGCCAACAGATCACAAAATCTCATCAGACAATTATTTTTTAAAAAGTAACTGTGTTAAGATATTGGCCCTTTTTGCACCAGGCCATTAGAACGGGGCAGAGGGAGAGAAAGAGAGGCTGTCTGTGATTGGTCTGCTTTTGGGCACCCAGCAGAGACAGACCACGGGATTGGAGGAGGACTGGACTTGGCTCCCTGGTTGCCAAGGGCAACAGGTGACCAACTCGGCCTGGGCCTGCCCGGCAAACTCAGGCCCTTTTTGCACCAGGCCATTAGAACGGGGCAGTGCGTCACCTCACGGAGGTCATCTAGCGGACTAGGAGTGGACTACTACCAGAGATCCGCACCTCAGTCTGCTCCAAAATGACCCCAAGTGGTCCTCCAGCGTGTTTTCTAAGACCGCAAAAAACAGGCCTTTATTTTCCTGGAACTCGCCATTGTGTTCCTGCTCCCCTTTCCCTCCCGCCTTCCTGACCCGGATGGCCCCGTGTCCGCTTCACCATCCCTTCTTTCCCCATCCATTCCACCCCTATCCTATATCAGTGAGACTACACCTTCGGGTTTGCCGGAGGAGGTAGAGAGGAGCCGGTTAGAAACAGAGAACCAGAGGGTTTAGGGCCAGGGTTAGGGCTAGGTCTAGGTCTAGGGTTAGGGTTGGGGCTAGGTTTAGGGCTAGGGTTAGGATTCGGGCTAGGATTAGGGTTAGGGTTCGTGCTAAGGTTAGAGCTAGGGCTAGGGTTAGGGCTACGGTTAGGGTTAGTGTTAAGGCTAGGCTTAGGGCTAGGGCTAGGGCTAGGCTTAGGGCTAGGATTAGGATTGTGGTTAGGGTTAGGGCTAGGTTTAGGGTTTGAGTTCGGGTTATGGCTAGGGTTAGGTTTACGGTTAGAGTTAGGGTGAGGGTTGGGGCTAGGGTTAGGGTTAGGTTTTGGGCTAGGTTTGGGTTAGAGCTAGTGTTAGGGTTAGGGATAGAGCTAAGGTTAGAGCTAGGGTTCGTTTACGGTTAGGGCCAAGGCTAGGGTTAGTGCTAGGGCTGGGGCTAGGGTTAGGGTTAGGGTTTCGGTTAATTGTAGGGACAGGATTAGGGTTAGTGTTAGGACTAGGGGTAGGGCTAGGGCTAGGATTAGGGCTAGGGTTAGGGCTAAGGTGAAGGTTATGTTTTCAGTTAGGGTTAGGGCTAGGTTTAGGGCTAGGTTTAGGGCTATGGTTAGGTTTAGGGCTAGGGTTAGGGTTAAGGGTTAGGGCTAGGTTAGGGTTAGGGCTAGGGTTAGGGTTAAGGGTTAGGGCTAGGTTTGGGTTAGGGCTAGTGTTAGGGTTAGAAATAGAGCTAAGGTTAGAGATAGAGCTAGGGTTAAGGTTACGGTTACAGTTAGGGCCAAGGCTAGGGTTAGTGCTAGGGCTAGGGTTAGGGTTAGGGTTAAGGCGAAGGTTATGTTTTCGGTTAGGGTTAGGGTAGGGTTAGGGCTATGTTTAGGGCTATGGTTAGGGTTAGGGTTAGGGTTAAGGCCAAGGTTAGAGCTAGGGCTAGGGTTAGGATTGGCGCTAGGGCTAGAGTTAGGTGTATGGTTAGGGTTAGGGTTAGGGCTAGGTTTGGGTTAGAGCTAGTGTTAGAGTTAGAGATAGAGCTAAGGTTAGAGATAGAGCTAGGGTTAAGGTTACGGTTAGGGCCAAGGCTAGGGTTAGTGCTAGGGCTAGGGCTAGGGTTAGGGTTAAGGCGAAGGTTATGTTTTCGGTTAGTGTTAGGGTAGGGTTAGGGTATGTTTAGGGCTAGGGTTAGGGTTAGGTTAGGGTTAGGGCCAAGGTTAGAGCTAGGGCTGGGTTAGGTTGACGCTAGGGCTACAGTTAGGTGTATGGTTAGGGTTAGAGCTAGGGGTAGGGTTAGGGTGAGGGTTATGTTTATGATCAGGGTTGGGTTGGGCTAGGGCTAGGGGGGCCCCGGTTATGGTTAGGGTTATGGGTAGGGATAGGGTTGGGATCTACAGACCTCGCACTGCTCCGATTCTGCCTGGACCAAGGAGGAGAAGAAGCGGTAGGTAATGAGATGGAGCAATTCCCTCACCTGTAAAAGGGGGCCCATTATTTTCATTGTTCTATTCCCTACTTATCCCTTGCAGTTTAAAAAAAATAAATAGAACAAGAGAATACTCAAATCTCAATATATACAACAAATTATTAATAAATTGAGGAAACCGATGCCAGAATCTTTTTACTTTGGGGAAAAAAGGAACAGGTCCCGTGCCTTAAGCATTTATTATCCCTCTTCTTTTCTCATCTGTAAGTCAATTGTTATCTCTGCAACCATTCATAGTTTGGGGATGTTGGGGCATTCGAGCCGAGCACATACTATCTTGGCTGGCACAATCGAATGCCCCCCAGTCTTCCTCTTGAGGCCTCCAGTTCCTCTGAGAGATTTTCCACTCCCACCGCTCCCCCACCGCCCTCTGCCTCCTCTCTGCCCTGGAGGGAAAACTTTTTTCCCAGCAAGGAAGGGCATGGGGAAAAGCAGGAAGGCTTGGGTGGCAGGAGGGGAAGGTGGTGCCATCAGGGCCAAGGGGACAGTGGAAGCGGCCATGAAGACAGACGCCTCTGGGTGGCAACCCAGGAACCCTGCCCTGGAAAGGGGGAGTTCCTTCCTGCTTTCCCTATTCTGCCCTGCAGGGGGGTAGGACGCACGGGCTGCTTCCCTGCAACTGTGGTCCTTCGAGTGGTCAGCTGTGAACTCCCACAAATGGGGTCGCCTGTGTCTGCGCAGCCACTGTTCGGAACCTTCTAGGGTGCGGGCAGGTCTTTTGGTGGGGGGCTGTATAGCCACTTTCCCACCAAAACCTGCAGTTTTTTTTTGTCTGCCGTGGTAGCAGCAGTTTGGGAAACCTTCTAGACCCTTTTCCCCTCAGATCATCAATGTTAATTTTTTAACCGTTATGGCTTTTCTGCAGCGTTTTGGTTTGTTTATCTTGGTTCTCTTCACCCCTTTTCGTACGGTTTTCTGACTTGACTTTCTGTGTGACTTCCTTCGTTGTATGGCCTCAGCAGCGGTTTTCAAACACTGCCGCTTGCAGAGGCAAGATGCCTGATAAGGACAGCCATCCAAAGTGTCTTCTCTGTCTAGGTGAGGGACACAATGTGGGGTCTTGCTCCCCTGTCAGTCCTTTACCCCTCAGATGAAGTGCCTTGCTTTGGGAGAAAGTGTTGAGCATTCCTGATGTGGCTTCTCAAAACTGGACACTCTACAACACCTCAGCCACGGTGGCTTGAATAGGACATAGCTTCACCTTGGAAACGTTGATGTCCCTTACTCCAGTTTTGGCTACGAGGTTGTCCTCTCCATATCCAGAGCTGGAGACTCTTGCCTGGATTCCCCCCTACCCTCTTCGGGACTGAATTCTCACCCTCCCACATTGGTACAGCCCCAACCGAGCAAGAGTCATCTCCCTCACCCTCCACACTGGCCTCGGTAAAACCCTTCTCAGGATGCAATTGGCCAGTGTCCACAAAAGAGGGCAGGCCCTTCTTACACCGAAGAAGTCGGTTCCATTTCTTTTTTTAAGAAAGATGGGAAAAAGAGATCAAAGGGATCCCCTCTCATCACACCTCTTGAGAAACACCACAGGAAACACCCCAGCAGTGACAGCTATCTTTTGAAAACTCACGGGCCCAGAGCCTGGCTCACCATCTGTGTTCTGCTTGATTGTTCCCCCCAGGCCCCGCTAACTTGGCAAAAACATGGTTTCCTCACCAGAATGTCAACAACCTCCTCTCAGGATCAGAGTAGCCAGCTAGGGAAGGAATGGGACAGTACTTGCTGAGGTGGTGGAGGAAACAGGGAAAGTCCTCAGTAACAATCCAGGAAAATGCTGGGCTAAAAGGTGAATTCAAAGCCAGTCCAAGGAGTCAGGAACTTTGGGCCCCCTTAACCACGGGCACAGTCACTGAATCTTCAGATGGAAGATCAGAGCGAAGACATCTAGGATCCTATTTTCTAACAATTTCAGGATTAAGCTTCAACCTGAGCTTCTCTTCCTAGCTTCCCTATTTTCTACAGATATTCAACAACCCCGGGGGCCCTCTCCATCTTCTATTCCCTCCATTTTGAAGAAGTTGGAATCATTGTATAAGGTTGTTGGTCAAGAGCCAACCTTTCCCAAACACCCAAAAAACTGATTATGTTCGAGTTGATGTAGCCCACTCTTACCCCGAGGCTCCATTCTACCCCTGCTAAGAGGGAAAGAAATTAGACTCAATGGGCAAAAAATTTTACCAAATGCTGCATTCCTCTTCTAAATCTCCAGTTTTTGCAGGGGCGCATAACAGCAGTTTATTTGGACCAAAGTTCCCTTTACATAGATCAACTATCTGAGGAGGACAGAAGAGGGGCCCTTGGGTGCTGTATGGTGAGGCACACTGCTTAACCTTTCAGCAAATAAGGAGAGATTCGTTGGGAAGTCATTGGCGGGAGCATTTTCCCCCCTTTTGGCACCATGTGTGGCTTTTCTTCTGGACTTTCACAACAGGCCAATGCGATGATGGAGGACTTGCCTTTTGATGGCCACCCTCTTCAATGTACCAACAGATGAGAACCTCAAACATGCTCAGAAAATGAGAATGACAGGTTAAAAAATATGGTCTCCACCTCAAAACCAACTGTTGAAATAGGACCATGTTTTTCCCTGAAGGAAGATTGGCTCGCCACGTGGGCTTGAAGGATGAATTTTTTATTTCAAGGTCTGGTTACAGGAGGTTCCTTGTCTTTTTGGTGGGTCAGAAAGTATATTGGACTGTTTGCAAAGTCTATGCAGTATAGTAGCAGCAAGGTTGTGTCAACAGGGTATCGTCTTTTTTCCTGGTTACTATCGCTCCCCTCACTTCCCCGACATAGTCACACAGTAAGTCTCCTCCATTTTTGGACTGGTCATTTTCTTTTTGTTAAGGGCATCAGCCTGGAGGCCTTTGCTAAAGATATTCTGGATTTCCTCAGGTTCCCGTCAGGAAATCCTGTTCTCTCTCCCCCCTGAAATGCTACCTCTCAGTGGTATCTTGGCACATGCAAAGAAAAGGGGAAAGTTTTTGCCTTTTGAACACACTTGTCAAGAAGTTCTTGGAGGGTTATAAAATTCCCTGTTGCACCTCCATCCCAGCATGGAGCTTGCAGCTCCCTGTCAGCTCTCCAAGAGGCCTTTTGAACCCATGACTCCTGTGACATCCATCTTCTATCATGGAAATCAGCCTTCTTGGTAGCCATCACTTTGGCTAGAAGGGCATGGGAGCATTGTGCACGTGGGACCAGCCCGGTCTTTGCTTCCATAAAGAAAAGGTGGTCCTTCATCCAGACATCTGTTTTCTCCCTCAGGTTGTTTCATCTTTTCACTTCCATCAAGATATTATATTTCCTGCCTTCATGTAGAACCCAGCTTTGGACTTAGAGCACAGTCTTCATTGCCTTGATGTCAGATATGCTCTAGAAACTTTTTCATGTCCGGCTCATGGCTCTCTTCAGGAACTCCCAGAGACTTTTCCTCTGCTATTCAACTGCCAAGAAGGGACAACTGGTGTCATCCCAGAGGCTGTCCAAAGGGACAGCATCCAGCATTCATCTTGCTTACAAACCAGCTGGCAAACAGCCCCTCCTCAACTGAGAAGCCACTCCACCAGGGCTTTCATTTCCCACAGCCCCCCCAAGGGGTGCCCCTGCATGAGATCTGCAGAGCTGCTACATGGCCACAGCCTTCCCCCAAATTTTTCACCACAGACTAGACAAGAGGGTAAAATGATGCTGTTTTTGGGAAGGCATGACCCCCCACCTCCATGGTTAGTATCTCACTAGTCTCCCGTTTGTGTGAGTCACAGAGACCACAAAGAAGAGGAAGAAAAGTTTCCCTTTCCCGTAACTGTTGTTCCTGGAGTGGTCATCTGTGAACTCCTCAACCCGCCCCCCTCCCCTCTTTGTGTCCTGCCATTGCTTAGTCCTTTGGCTGCTGCCTTTAGGTGACCATGGAACGGAGGGCTTTGGAGGAATGTGCTATACAGCCCTCAGCAGGTAGGGTCAGGGATCCTATCATAAGGCTTTCCAGCAGGATCCAAAGGTTCCAAACAGTGCGCTCGCAGGTGACCCCATTTGTGTGAGTTCACAGAGGACCTCTCGAAAAACCCAGTTTCAGCGAAGTAACCTGTTCTTCCTGACACTCTCTGCAAAGCAGCGTAGGGGAGGCAGGAAGGGGAACTCCCATCCCAGACGGCAGGGTTCTGGGTTTTCCATCCAGAGACCTCTGTCTTCATGGTAGTCCCTCCTCCCCTTGGCTCTGATGGCATCACCTTGCCCCCCGCCACCTACCTCTTTTCCTGCTTCACACATCCCCTTCCTTGCCAGCAGTTCTCCCTCCAGGGCAGACGGGACCCCGCCCCGGGGGGGGACGAGACACATGAGGGGGTGTGTGTGGCACGAGGAACATGTCAAGGGTTGTCGGGGGGGAAGGGTTCTTTGAGTGGACAGCAGAGGGAAGGGGAGATGTGGCCTGACAGGCAGGTGCAAGGCCAGCAGGGTTGCATTGGGTTGTCTTTTGTATTGGAAAGGCCCCAAGCCGGCCTTTGGGCCCCCCACTTGTTTCAGGGTGACAAGGAAGCATAAAAAAGGGTGGTGTTTGTCTTGACCAGCTGCCAGTTAGACTCCCCAGCTGGACCTGTCATGCCACTGGCAATACACCAATTCTAAGGGGAGATGCTGCCTGCTTTTTCTCCGATTTCTTATTCCTGCTTCTCTAATTGCTGTAATTCTTGCATATTTTTGCAAACCTTACTTAGAGTGCGGCAATAAAATTTAGCCTCTAAGTCTTACTTAAGGGGCCTCTGGAATACTTTCTGCTTCACTGGGACCCTCTGCTACAGCGAAGCCTTGCTTCACAGATTGCCCTCTGCTCATGCTCAGAGGAGCCAAATTGCCAACCCACAGAACACTCCTCAGAGAAACTGGAGGGGTAAAAGGGAGGCAGTTCCCTGGGCCCCAGCCTGGATCCCCCCCCTGCCCGCTCCCCCCCCGAACTCAGCTGGGAGCTTTGGCCCTGGGGGGAAGGGGAGGAAGGCAAAGCACCCTTTGGGGGTTCTTGGGGGTGACCTTTGGTGGACAATCACACAGCACGAGCCACAGCCTGTAAGGACCAAAAAGAGAGAAGCAATCCAGATGTTTGATTCAATGCTACAATCTCCAGCTTTAACCCTTATGTGAATTGTCATTTAATGGTGCATAGCCTCTGCTGCATAGCCTGGTCACCAGAAATATAATATAGGCAATGTTTCCCGTACTTTAGGAAATGTTGGTGAAAAATAAGTGCCCCACAAGAAGTAAGGGCGATGCTACATTTTAGTGTCAAATGTGCAATGTTTATTGTTGATTGTATCATGTTAAGATCATCTTGGTATTGTGGGGGCGATTAAACAAAATACTAAATTCTTGCAAGAAAAACTGTGTTTTTAAAATCCTTTGTTTTATTGTGGTGGTATGATTGTGTACATAAAAATTGTAAATTTTGTGAAAAAAGCTGTCTGTGTTTTTAAATCCTTTCCTGGGAAAAAGGCCCGCAGATTGTTTAATGTGACGTTCCCAAGCATCAGTTGTATTATGCAAGCAGAGCGTTTTGCCTGGACCCATCGATGAAGGGAGATAGATGGAGAGATTTGCCGCCAACCAAGGCGAAAGTGTACACAATCCACAATGAATCTTTCCTCCTTCTGCAATGGGGGCGGAAGATCTACTGCAGAGCAAGGAGCAGCCCAGTGCAGGGGTCATTTATTTATTTGTCTATGTCAAGCTGGACATACACATTTGTAACTGTTCAGTATTCATTTTTAGGGCCATGTTCCTGTTGCCACAACCACATATCCCCCCCCCAACCCCTTAACAGCCAACACCCACACCAAGCAACAGTGACAACTTAACTGGAGCCTGTAAGAACAAGGAAAAGAGAAGAAGACAAATGCTTGATTTTAATTTCCAGTGCCGATTTTAACCCTTATGCAAATCATAATTTAATTTTTCATTTATAGGGAGACACAATGGCATTGTAGCCGTCACATCATATTGCACATTGTAATTGCACAATAAGGTGCTAGCTGTGCACTTTCAGCAGAGGTCTACAACATTTACTACAGTGGGATCCAGTATAAGGAATGGGAACAACTGGAAGGAATCTATTGCAGATATTTATACTGCTCTGGCAATGGAAGATCTTTAGTTAAATCTGTTTGGATCCTTCAGCTTTAGTGCATTCCTTGGGTTAGGACAGGGGGTCGTAACAAATTCCTAGCCATTTATTGAGATAGTAGGTGGTATGCAGGAACTGACGGGAAGGAGGGAGGGTGGGGACAATAAATGGCAGCTACTTTGGGGTGTTTCCTATACATGGCCTTTGGGGGTCTCCTCTTGGCTTACTGTACACTGTTGTCACCTACGGCCCCAAAATTTAGATGATTTTGTTGTTAACTTCTGTCAACTTCAACTGAAGGTGACCCAATGAAGGAGAGAGCCTTTTCTTTGGCACTTCTAGCAAGTCCAGTGTGGGCGGGAGGGCAGAAAAACTGGATGCTAGAAGAGCAGAGTTTGGACCCCGTTCAGCCTTTGGGGACTCACTGGGTGACCTTGGACAACTCACACTCTCAGCCTCAGAAGAAGGCAAGGACAAACCACTTCTGTACACATCTGACCAAGAAAGCCCTGCAATGGGTTAACCTTAGTCAGAAATGACTTGAAGACACACAACAAGCAGATTGTGGTGACATTCCTTCATCCTATGATGTTGAGCCTTGTGGCGCCATTAAGTGAAAAGTCTTTTGATTGACCTCCTGAGGTGCTTCAAATAACTGGGTTTCCATGGCCCCAGCACCCTTCCTCTCCTCCTTCTGAGAGCCCAGGCTCTCTCTCTCTCTCTCTCTCACACACACACGGGGGGGGGTTTCTGGGGCGGGGGGGGCCCAATCCCCCGATCCTCTGCTTAAAAAGCCTCCTGAGGTTGGGGGGGGAGGAACTCTGCTTTGGGGAGGGTGGTGGGGCGCGTCATTTTTTGGAGCAGCCTTGGGCAGTGCATGCATTCCTTGCCTTTGGTCCCCCCACCCAGATGCCCACCCCCCACATAGTCTGAGCCCAGAGGCAGGGGAAGGGTCCCCTGTCAGTGGAGGGGGGGAGTCCGCTCCAGGTTTTAGTCAGAATTTTGAAGGTGCCCAAACCCATTTTTTAAAGGGGGTTTACCCTCTTGAGTCCTGATCTTGGAGAGAAAGGAAAAAAAAGGGGAAAAAAGTTGTTAGTGGTGAAAAAATAATAATAATAATAATAATAATAATAATAATAATAGGCATGGTTTTAAAAAAGACAGTGCCTGGACCCTGTCTGTTCCTGCCTGACACAACCTATCTGCAGCTTTGAAGGCTGCACTTTGGGTAGGATTTGGATGACCCCGGGTCTAAAACCCAGGTGGAAGAGCTGGCAGACTGTGAAATGCAGATGATAGAGAGGATGAGGATAATGGGGAAAGAATAAAATAAAAATCCTAGGGGTTAGAGTTCAGCATGTTGGAGAGCTTCTGTAAAAGTCTTTTGGGCATATATGGGAGCTTTTATGAAAATGCAGGCCAAATCCAGGTTCATATCCTGTGGATTCCCACCACCGCTTTCTTTGACTGAAGAATGGAATAAAAAAAAATTTTAAATTCACCAAAACCTGGAGCTGATTCACCACCACTTCTCCCCCCCCAAAAAACACGGAAAAGCCTGTCAACACAACTACCCTGCAAGATGGTACGCTGACCCCAAAAGTGTCCCAAAGAGTGCATTCATCTCCTTGCCCCGTCTGACTCTGGAACAAGGATTGCCACCTTTGCTCCCCCCTTACTATCCCGCTCCTGGCTTTTTGAGAAGTTGGCACTCAGTTTAAGCCTGGTGAAGCCCGCTAGCCCAGTTTCACTTCCCTGCACCGTGGACACGTGGGGGGGGGCAGAGACCTCCTCCTCCTCTAGGGCAGATGGCCACCATTTTAAACAGGTGTGTTAGGAGACCGAAATAGTCCATAGGACCTCCCTGCACGGTGAGAACCTCTGCAGGTCCGTGCTCCCCCCACATTCCCAGGTATGGTTGGTGGGAAGAAGGGAGGGGGCCCCTTGGTGGCTGCCCCCACAGATTTTAGAAATCCCTTCCTTGGGAGACTAGGAGGGCTCCTCCCTGATGTCCTTCCACCAGGAAGCAGAAACCTTTCTCTTCCAACAGATTCCTGGATTTGGGAATGCTATTTTTCAATCCCCCTTGAGTCCCAGGCTTAGGGGAAAAGGCTACATGTAAAGGAATAAGTTAATGGAAATAAAAATGAAGTGAAGAGATCAGTGGAAAGGGAATCAAATGGATGTGTGGGAAAGATCTATTTTTGTGGGATGGACAATTTCACTGGGTCTGGGAGCTAATTTTCTGCCCCATAGGATTGTCCCGTGGACCAGACAGACTTCTGGATGTGATCCAAATCCTTTTCTGGTTTTCTGAAAAGGGACAATTCGGGGTGCCAAATGGTAGATCAGTCTGCAACCTGCTTAACGGGGGATGGGACTGTTTCTCACTGAGAAACACCCTGAGTCGGGTAAGGGCTCAAGGCCACCAACCCACCCTTGGGGCCCACCTTCTGGCCCCTGGCCACGCCCTGATGGCCTTCCTAAAACTGGGAGCAGTGGTGTTTGTGTGGGATGAGCTTTGTGCGGGGGAGGACAGAATAAAGGAGGGACATTTGTGTTTCAAAACCGCCACTCCCCTTTTGGCTCCTGGTTGGGCAGGTGAGAAGCTTGGGAAGTGCTTCCGTTTGTAACAGTGCAGAGCCTTGGTCTTCCCCTCCTTCTGTGGCCGGGTTGGAAATTGAACAGGGAGACTTGAGGAAGACTTTCTGGAGACTCTTGGGATTTAACACTCCCTCCATAACATCTCCTGTCTGGGCACAGGAGAAACATACCATCTTTAAGTGTAGCATTATCTTATTTTCTTTGTATCTGTAGAAGAACCATACATAATGTACAAACTTCACCAACAGTCTCAGAGAATGCAGGTGTGCAACCCAGAGGTGTACCGTTTTTTTCCTGCCTAAAAATCAAAACAGATTTCCCCAGTTCCTTAGGCTGTGGGCTGCCTCTGGGAGGCCACACAAGAAAGATACCACGGGAATAGCCCCCCACCCACCAACACACCCACTATGCTCTCCAGCTCTCTCCATTTGGCAGGGAAAGATGGCTCAAATTTGATGACGGAGAAGAAGAAATCCTCTCCTATTCAAGGAGTTCTTCTCTGTGAACTTCTGACATAGTATTTGAATAGGAAGAGAGGGAGAATAGAATATCCTGTACATCTACCTCCATATCCGGGAACCCATGGAGGGGAGCAGCTGTATGAGTGTATGGAGTGTGGAAAGAGGTTGGATCAGAGAGTGGAAAACTCATTTCCCATCAAAGATACCCCCTCACAGGGGAGAAACTATTAATGCTTCAGTCATATATATATATATATATATATGTACAGAAGAATATGCTTCTGTCATGATAGAATATTAACTAAATAAAAGAGTGATACACTGATAGTACTATATATAATGTTTGCATGTTAGAGATTTCGAAGCATAATTTCCACGGACATTCTTATCAAATCTGCTGAGATTTGAATGCACCTGGCTTGACTATAATACATATAAAAGGATCTAGGAGTCTTGGTAGACCACAAACTGAACACGAGTCAGCCGTGTGATGCAGCAGCTAAAAAAGCCAATGCAATTTTGAGCTGACAATAGGAGTATAGTGTTTAGGTCCAGGGAAGTGAATACACATGCTGTAACCCCACTAGCATACCCTATCCTCGGAAGTATAAATTTGATATCAAATTGCCTGCCATGCCAGAGAGGTTGCCCGGGTGGGAACGTAGGCAAAGAGGTTGAGTGACTAAAACTAGATCAGGCCAGCAAAATCCCCAGTCACGTAGCCCAAGGAGACTTCAGGCAATACACATCCACATAGACAAAGGGTCCTCAGCCAGGAGTAGTCAACATGAGAAGATTAGCGTGTTTTCCCCAGTTGAGCAACTCCAACTTTGGAAAATCCTATTAGGCGAGGTCTATCTACATAAACTTGATTGCAACCCAACTTAATTGCAACCCACTTGCCATTGTATGGCATTCCTTCCCTTGTTTTGGCCATTGTTCTTCCTGGGAGAAGGTCTGCCCTAGAGGGTCTGTTCTGCCCTATAAGTAGTCCCAGTTTTTGAGGGTCTCTTAGGAGAACTCCCCACCACACTAGCAGACCGGCACTCTGCTGGTTGAGTGATTCCCTCCAACCGTCTCTTCGCTGAGCTCCGTTCTCGTCACTTCCGGACCGAAGACTTCAAGATAGGTGCAGTATCATCGCTTCTACGATCCCTTTGCTATATCCCCCATCCATTTTTCATCTCTTTTCCTTCTCAATAGGCCTTTTGTGTGTGTGTAAGTGCATTGGTGTGTGAGAACATTTTCATGCAATAAAATTCATTTGTCTGGCACTTGCTAGGCCTGACCCTGTAAAAGTTGGGCAAAAGATTCTGCTGGGTTACCCTGCCCCTCGTTTTGCTGTTGCCAGTGCTCCGCTAATTTCCCCAACCTTTATAACTTGGAGGAAATCAAGGTGTACCCTACGGGACCCCCAGAAGTCAGGGTAACTGTCATGAACCGAAATCACACACACAAATGTAACAGAGCTAATGCACTATTTATTAGGAGTGTGATGCGTTGTATAGGACTTCAGTGAGTGAACTGAAGGCAATTAGCAAAAACTTGAACAGTTCAAAGCAAAAGTTTCTCTTCCCACAGCAAGAGACCTTGAAAGGGCAGCTTCGGCTGGTAGTTCTTATCAGTGCTGCATTCCTAGCTTTGTTTACCTAACGGTCTCTGGTTCTCATCCTTGGTTACAAGCAAGCAGCTAATTAACTACTACTACATGTCCCATACTGAAAGATGGAGGGCTACCCGACATCCTGCCCGTCCTGAGAAAAAATGAATAAACAGAAGGTGTAGCATCAATAAAAGGGAAAGGGAAAGGTAGGGGAAAGTGGAAAAGAAAGGGGAAAGTGGGACACCACAAACAATTGAAAATGGTATTTGCAGTATGTGAATTGTAGAACTCCGGGAGTCAGGAACAGCAGGTCAAGTAGGATGATTAATTTGCGAAGAGGAATTCCAATGAGCTGCCTTTTAGTAAGCTGCAATGACAAACAGGGTGAAGAAGTTTGTAAGAGTCAGGTAATGCAAGTTCAAAGGCGACATTGTTGACGGCCCTGTTGATCGGGAAAGGAGCAAGAGGTCTGTTGGAGGAAGTTTTTTTGGAGGGGCCAGTGGAGGAAATGTGCTTTGGAGGAAAGGTAAACAAGGTCCCCAGGTTTGTAATCAGGGCTAGGTTGCCGCTTTCGGTCAGCAAAGTGTTTGTGAGAAGCTTTTGAGGGAGTCTGGTACAGAGGCCCAAGTGGAAGAAATTTTTGTAATCCAGGAGTAAAGGGAAGCAGGCTGTGTGTTCGGGAGCGTGAGGCAAGGAAGGAAAGGGCTTTGGGGTGGCGCCCGAGACAATTTAGAAGGATCCGGTAGAGGAATGCAAGGCAGAGTTGTAACCAAATTTGGCAAAGGGGAGGAGAAGTGCCCAATTAGTTGTTGGTTGGAATTTACGAAACAGCGTAAATATTGTTCAAGGGTTTGATTGGTGCATTTGGTTTGGCCATCAGTTTGTGGATGATAGGAGCTGCTGAGTTTGGGAAATGCCAAGGGTTTTTAGGAGTGATGTCCAGAATTTGGAAGTGAATACAGGATCCCTGTCAGAAATGATTGTGGAGGAAAGACCATGTAGTCTCCAGATGTTGGTGATGAATAAGATCTGCTAACTTCTCAGAGATTGGAACTTTTTTCAGGGGAATGAAGTGAGATTGTTTGGAAAACTGATCAGTGACTACCCAAGTAGTGTGGAAACCGCGTGAGTCTGGTAGGCCAACAATAAAGTCCCATGAAATTACATCCCAAGGAGAGGAAGGGAACAGGAAGTGGTGGTAGTAGTCCATGTGGTTTAGAAGAAGAGGATGTGCAAGTATTGCAACTTGAACAGTTTTTTTATATAATCTTGTACTTGTTTTATAAGACCTGGCCAGTGGAACAGGTTTCTGATGGGAGTGCAGAGATTTTAGAAATCCGAAGTGACCAGCAGGTTTGAAGTCATGGTATCTTTGTAGAATTTCAAGTCGAAGGGGGGTGGTAAATATATTTTGATCCCGATGAAAGCTCAGTCCACTAAACCAGGTGATGGAGTCTTTGTGTGATTTTAGCCAGTCGTCAGTTTGGTAAGCAGATTTGAGGGAATGTTGGAAAGCAGAATCAAGTAGGGTAGAAGTAGTTTTATGTGGCTTTTTGTTGGGCACGGGTAGTTACTTGTAATCCAAAAGTGTCTGGAGAAAACAGGAGGTTTTTCAGTTGATACAGAAGTAGATTAGTGAGGTTCGCAGCAGGGTAGTCTTGAGAGGGGATCTGCTAAAGTGTTACTTTTACCAGGTTTAAAGACAATCTTGAACCTGAAGCGCTGAAAGAATTCAGCAGCCAGTGTGCTTGTTTATGGGTAAAGCTTTTTGACATTTTTAAGTGATTCAAGATTACAATGGTGAGTCCAGACTTGAAATGGAAACTTAGAGCCCTCAAGAGAGAGGTGTCCAGTAAGGAGAGTGCAAAATGGATGGCCATGGCTTCTTTTTCCCAAATAGGCCAGTTGCGTTGTGGTTCAGGGAACTTTTTGGAAACAAATGCATGTGGTTTTGGATGGCTGTCTGTGCCATGTTGTAGGAGAACGGAACCCATGGCAAAGTTAGAGGCATCAGTTTGAATTATAAATCCATCTGGCATTTTTCAGTCCAACCGATGCGGTTCCTCTGCTAGATTTGATGTCTGTTGCTTTTTCAAGAGGTCAGTGAGAGGGAGGGCAATACTTGCAAATCCTTCTATGAAGTTACGGTACAAATTTGCAAAGCCAAGGAATTGCTATACCTGTTTCCTAGTTTTAGGGATTGGCCATTTAAGTATGGTGTCAATTTTGGCAGGTCCATGTTCAGGGTATTTTGGCAAATGCGGTACTCTAAATAATCAAACTTCTGAGTGAGAAATTACATTGGAGAGTTTAACAACAAGTTCGTTGCCTATGAGTCTTTGTAGCACAGTGCGTATGAGTTTGGTGTGTTGTTCTAGAATGTCTGAATAGACTAAAATGCATGTAGGTAAACAACAACACCCTCGTAGCGTAGGTCTTGCAGCACAGAACTAGAAATATTTGGAAAGCAGTGGGGCCGGCTTGTAATCCAAAAGGGAAAACAGTCCATTGGTAGTTTCCCAGTGGGGTTGAGAAGATAGTCAACCACTCACTGTTGGGATCCATGCGTATTCTATGAAAAGCCTCTTTGAGGTCTAGCTTTGTAAAGAATTTCCCTTTTAGCAATAGATTTCAGTACATCTTTAGTTAAAAGAATCGGGTAAAAGTTAGGCAGAACTGCCTAATTAAATTGTAGTTTCTGATAAGCCTGGGTTCACCTCCATCCTTTTTATTATGGAAAGATATGGGACTAGCGGTTGGAGCAGATAAAGGTTTTATAACTCCACATTGTAAATTTTTGTTCAGAAGTGTTTTTAAGGGATCAAGTTCTTGGTTGTTCATTGGATATATTTTTGGGAATTTTGGCCCCGTCTATTAGTCTGAGTTTGCAGTGCAAAGCCTCTATGAGAGGGCAATTTGTCTGCTTCACGATCCTCAAAAGCTTTTTGCAAATCTCGGTACTCTAAAGGAATTTTCTGCAGCTCCTCAGGGCTTAAAGTGAGTGTCAAGATGGGGGGCGATTTCTTCAGGCATCTAGTTTATATCATGGGTATGCTTGAATGAGCCTTGTGTCCAGTCAATTTGGGGGTTGTGTCGTTTCAGTGGGTCATACAAAGGACTACTTGAAATCCGACTATACTGGCCACTACGAAATGTATTTTTCCCTGATAGTTCCCCAATTGAACAGGAATGGGTCCAGTTCTTTCCCCTTACTAGGCCCACTGCCATGGGTGAGCCACCATTTCCAATAACTTCACGGTTCTTTTTTAGGGGTTCAAACTTCACATCAAGTTCTTTTGCCAAAGCAGGATTTAACAGGCTGTTTGTACAGCCTGGTCAACCAAGCCCCTAAATATTCGTAATTTGCCATCATTTCCCAGCAGAGTTACTGTTACATATACACGTCTGCTTTTTGGTGGTACTTACATTAGCAGACTTTGCAGTCCCCAGTCATCACCCTCTGAGTCAGATGTAAGATGGTGGATATCCTCACCATGGCAAGTTCCTGCGGTGGTGCCTCCGGCAGGGTGTTTGGTTGCTCGCTTCATACAATCAGATTCCAGGATGGAGGTCTGGTGGTGGGAGTGCCTGACTTTCCTTCAATGGGTTTCTTTGATCCCTGGCATTCACTCTTCTTCTTCCCACATTGGAAACAGGTTCTTTTGAGTCTTTTTTCTTCTCCTCGCTGCTCAGAAAAGTGGTTTTTCGCTGTCCCTGGAGTGCGGTGATCAAATTCTTGCGCTTGCAAATTCTTGAGCTGAATGCTTTCCATGATACTTTCCACTTCTCTGGCTAGTTTCATCCCATCCCAGAAGGCTGGCAGGGTCCCCCTGGGTCAGGCGCCGATCAAGGATGACAGGATTCAATCCATCTCGATAAAATTGCTTGAGAATGTCGTCTCTCCATTCAGGCACTTTAGTGGCTAACTTTCTGAATTCTTGTGAGTACTCTCCATGGTTCCTTTCCCTTGACGCAATATTTTCGGTTGGTGTCTGGCCTTTTCTTGAAATAATTCATCCTCAAATCTTTCTCTAAGTTGGTGTATGAACAGCTGCAGGTCAGCTGTTTCTTAAGTCATGAGTCGAACAAGCCAGTGACCCACTCCGCTGCTTTGCCTTTGAGATGCTGGCTCAGGTATCTAATTCTGGCAGCGTATGATGAGAGAAACTGTTCCCATAGTCGATCATGTAATTAGAGGCCATGTTGAAGAAATATAACAGTTTGGTGCCATCGCCATGATTGGCGGTGTTCATTCCACGGAAAGGTCGGGCCTCAATAGGCGGTGCCCACATCCAGGAGGTCGGGGCTTGGTGCTACTGGAGCAGCTGCCAGTGCTGGAGCTTGGGGAGGTGCTCGTCCAATTTGAGGCACAGAAAGTCTCCAGTCATGCAACTGAACTTTGAATTCGGGAAATGTCCTCTCTCTGCTTTTCCACTTTCTTCCCTGGGCAGAAGTTCTCATTAGGTTGATCTCGCCAATGGATGTATCCCAGCTTGTAGCTCAACGTCTCAGGCACTGATCAGTTTCTGCTCTTTCTCCCCAGGCCCAAGTCTCGCCTCTGGTCGGGGCGAAGGTCGTGTCTTGGGTCTTACATCAAGAGCCTGGCTAGGGGCTGTCTCGTCTTTTTCAGCGATTTCCTTGCCTGGAGCAACGGCTTCCTTGTCTCGGAGTCTTCTTCACTTATTTGAAACATGTTAATTTTATTGCAGTACGCTCACTCTGTCCCGAACCGAAATCACACACACAAATGTAACAGTGCCAATACACGATTTAGTAGGAACGTGATGCATTGTACAGGAGTTCAGAGAGTGAACTGAAAGTAATTAGTAAAAGCAAAACGTCCTTTTCCCACAGTGATAGATATCAAGAAGCCTTGAAAGAGCCCAGCTCAGGCTGGTAGTTTTTATCGGTACTGCAGTCCTGGCTTTGTTTATCTAACGGTCTCTGGTGCGTAACCATGGTTACAACCAAGAAACTAATTAATTACTACTACATGTCCTCTACTGAAATATGGAGCGATGCACAACAATGGGTCCCTTGATGGGAACACAGATTTCCACTCCAACTGAAGCTCTTTCCACATTCCAGGCATTTATAGGACTTCTCCCCTTGTGGAGTCCTCTGATGTCTATGTAGATGTCCACTCTGACTGAAGCTCTTCCCACATTCCATGCATTTATAGGGCTTCTCTCCTGTGTGGGTTCTTTGATGGGAAATGTGATTTTCTACTCCAACTGAAGCTCTTTCCACATTGCATGCATTTATAGGGCTTCTCCCCTGTGTGTGTCCTTTGATGGGAACGCAGACTATGACTCCGACTGAAGCTCTTTCCACATTCCATGCATTTATAGGGCTTCTCCTCTGTGTGGGTCCTTTGATGGGAATGCAGACTATCACTCCAACTGAAGCCCTTTCCACATTGCATGCATTTCTCAGGGCTTCTCCTCTGTGTGAGTTCTTTGATGGGAACACAGAGAATTGCCACTCTGAATGAAGCTCTTTCCACATTCCAGGCATTTATAGGACTTCTCCCCTGTGTGGGTCCTTTGATGGAGACACAGATTTTTACTCCAACTGAAGCTCTTTCCACATTCCAGGCATTTATAGTCCTTCTCCCTTGTGTGGGTCCTTTGATGGGAAAGCAGATGTCCACTCCGACTGAAGCTCTTTCCACATTCCATGCATTTATAGAGCTTCTCTCCTGTGTGAACCCTTTGATGGGAACGAAGATGTATACTCTGACTGAAGCTCTTTCCACATTCCATGCATTTATAGTCCTTCTCCCCCGTGTGTGTCCTTTGATGGAGATGCAGATTTCCACTCTGACTGAAGCTCTTTCCACATTCCATCATTCTAAGGCTTCTGCCCTGTGTGGACTCTTTGATATGGAACTCAGATTTCCACTCCGACTGAAGTTCTTTCCACATTCCATACATTTATAAGGCTCTCCCCTAAATGGGTCCTTTGATGAGAACGCAGATGTCCACTCTCACTGAAGCTCTTTCCACATTCCATGCATTCATAGGGCTTCTCCCCTGTGTGTGTCCTTTCATGGGAACGCAGACTTCCACTCTGACTGAAGCTCTTTCCACATTCTAAGCATTTGTAGGGCTTCTCCCCTGTGTGGGTCCTTTGATGGCGAGACAGATCCCCACTCTGACTGAAGCTCTTTCCACATTCCAAACATTTATAAAGCTTCTCCCCTCCACTGATTCTGCGGTATGGAGATAGATGTGCAGAATATTCCATTCTACTTCTCTTCTGATTTGAATATTATCTCAGAAGTGCAGAAATAAGAAATCCTTGAATAGCAGAGGATTTAATTCTACTCTGTCTTGCTTCTTCTTAGTGGTCTCTCTTCCAAACCCCTCTTTTTACAGTACACTCTTGTGTTGTCCTCTTGATACCATAGGTGTTTGGCTCTTAAAATTCTTTTGCCTACTTATTGCCTTGTTGTTGTCATTTCTGTGTGCCTTCGAGTCCCGTCAGACTCAGGGAAAGCCTAGGTTGAAGCTGCCATGAGGTTTTCTTCACCTTTGTTCACAGGGTATATTGAAGAAAAAGAAGAAAATATCATTAGGAGCTGACCAGAAAAAACATCTCATCAGGCATCAAGACCAAGAACCCAGAGTCGTAGAAAGGCCAGGAGAAGAGGGAAGAATTCTGAGCTGGACTCGGAAGCCCCATCGCCTGTTAAGAATTCTTTTAACCCATCCCCAAATCAAGGAATCCCTGGTCAGAAAGAAAGCAAATGGTGGCCCAGGAGTCCTGCTTATGCTGTTTGCCCTGTCATGTGCTAACAGTCTCATTCAACCTTTGTAAAGGGAAGACATCTTGAATGTGGCCAGCACAGTAGGTAGCAGATGTTGCAAAAACTATTTCCTTTCTAGATTTCCTTTGCATTAACATCACACCTCAGAGGAATCCCAAATCTTTTTAACCAAGCCACAATGGAGATATTGAGAGCACACCTTGCAACAAAGTTTATGAAATGATTTCCCAGATAGATTGCATTGTTAGCCCTGCTAGCAGACCCCTATCCTGGGTGAGTATGAAATGTAATATCCAAAATCATTAGTCAAAGGTCACCGGACAGGCACATAGACATCCAGCTGAAAGACTGAGCAAAGGGCAGACCAAAGCTTTCTCAGTCTCCTCTCCAAGATGGAAACCTCGGAAGGCATGTACACACATACCATAGACCATAGTTATCAACTTTCCTAATGCCGCGACTCTTAATACAGTTACTCATTTTGTGGTGACCCCGAACCACAAAATTATTTTCGTTGTTACTTCATAACTATAATTTTGCTACTGCTATGAATCATAATACTAAAATATCTGATATGTAGCATGTATTTAATTATTAATTAAAGCATAGTGATAAATCACGAAAACAATATGCAATTATATTGTGAAAATGTCCCTTTTGTAAATTACATCTCAGGGGACTACACAAGCTTCTTGTGTGTGCCTTCAAGTTGTTCCTGACTTCTTCTTCGTGGTCTCTGTGCCTTCATACACTAGGAGCTTTAGCGCCTGCGCGGTAACGTTGGAAACTTCTAGAGCTTGTCGCTTGGCGGGAACCCCTCCCCCACGCCGGTACTGCGCATGCTCCTCCCGCCAGCAACGGTCTCTCCTTCAGTTCTTTCTCGTCCGCCGTCGCGTACGGAAGGTTCTTTAGTTTGTTCCTCTCACTTTTGTGCTTGGCTTGCTGTTTTCACGGTTTTACGGATTTTGGACTGTCTCTGACCTCTCTTTCGGACTCCCCCTTCGGCTTTGGTCTTTTTGGAATTTCGCAGTTTGGCGTTCTTCGTCTTATGTCCGCGCTCTTCAAGAAGTGCGTGTCCTGAGACGACAAGGTTGCCCTCAACGACAGCCACAAGGAGTGTCTCTTCTGTTTGGGTGAGTCCCACAACATCCGGACTTGCCCAATTTGCCGGGATTTTCTACTCCCCAAACTCTCCGCAACCGGTCCGCGAGACTTAAGTCTTTATCTAGGAAACATGTACTATTGCGGGCGATAGACGAGACCTCCCACTTCCAAGATGGCCGACAAGAAGACGACCACGCCATCGTATCGGCGAGCTGCCGTTCCGTCCACCTCGTCGGTATCGGGCTCGGTACCGGCGAAAATGCCGATCTCGGCGTTACCGAGGATCCCGAAGCTGTCGGCGGCTGCCAAGTCAGCGAAAGGATCCTCAAACGGCCGACGGCTGAGGCTCCCCTGACGGAGACGCCTGCTAAAAAGCGCCCTGCTCCGGACGGAGGCAAGGGGCAAGGAGAAGGAGAAGAAGAAGAAGGAGAAGAAGCGCTCCCCGGCTGGGGACGTTCGACCTCCTACTCCTCCTCCTCTCGGCAGCTCCAAAGGGCGAGGCGAGTCCGTGGATACTCTCGGATGATGAGATCGAGGACGTTCCCGACAGCGCCCGGACTCGCCTGCTGGCAGACCCTCCAACCCTGGTGGAGGAGCACCACCGCCCTCCTAGCCGTCGCAGGTCGGCCGACCTGCAGCAGGAGAGAGCCCTCTGCTTCTCCGGAGCGGCGTTCGACCTCCTTCCGGTCCCGGTCCCGCTCTTCCGAGCGTCCGGTGGCCTCGCCGCCTCCTAGGGAGACAGAGAGGAACAACCTCGCTTGTCTGCCTCCAGATACACCTCGGCGTCCTACGTGGCCAGGTACGCGAGGGAATCTGAATGGAGAGCGCCCGGCCTCTTATCGGGGCACATTCGCCATCGGTCCGGGATCGGTACCATCGTGGCCCGAGTCGCTGGGAGACCTTCCGGAGGTCCCCGGTCACCTCGTCGACAGCGCGGATCGCGCTTGCCTAGAGGGGACGAGGCTGGTACCGTCCACGCCGAAGCCGATCTCCGCTGAAACCGCCCCGCTCCTTCAGCCGCTCTCCCTCTCCTCGATATCATAGGGCGAGGGAGCCTTCACCTCGGTATCGGGCGATATCGCCACCTCCTAGGGTCACGGCAACGGCGACGCGCCCTACGGAGTCGGTGGTGACTCCGCGGGCTACGACGACGTCAGCCTGCCAGACTACCCCTGTCACCACTAAGAAGGTGAAGTCAGTAGTCAGCCAGCCCAAGCGGGACGCTGCTACTACCACCGCCCCGGCTGCAGAGAAGCCTAGGAATGCAACACCTTTGGCGACTGCGAAGGAGCCAGAAAGCGAGCGGCGAGAGGACTCACCGACCTCAGAGTCGTACGACTCGAGTGCGGAATCAGAGGTGTCTGAGGCGGCCTCCCAGGAGTCTCCTCCGCTGGGATTCGGGGACCCGATCCCAGATTCTGCTCCAGAGGACGTCCACCAGTTCTCTGCGATGCTGCTCCGCATGGCTACTACCCTCGGCCTTAAGATCGCCGATGCGGAGCCGGAGGACGACGATCCAGCCTTCTCCGTCTTCGAGGAGAAGCGACCTGCCACGGCCCCGCTGCCTCTCCTGCCCCGGGTATCCAGACTGGTGAAGGCCGCCTGGGATAGGCCGGCCTCGGCTCAGCCGATACCGCAGCGGTTGGAACACCTCTACAGGGTGCAGAAGGATAACGCCGGTTATCTCTTTAATCACCCTGCACCGAACTCTGTGGTGGTCGAGTCGGCACAGACGAAAGGCTCCGGCAGGCAACACACCACCCCGCCGGACAAAGAGGGCAGGAAGTTGGACGCCTATGCAAGAAGGTTCTATTCCGCCGCCTCCTTGCAGATCAGGCTGTCCAACACTCAGGCTTGCCTCGCGGCATACCTGAAAAAGGTGCTCGATCGCCTGCAACCGGCGATGGAGGCGGTACCAGAGGACATCCGCCAAGCCTCCTCCGTGATCTTCAACGAGGCCATCTCCATCGCTCGGCAGCAGATGGCCTCCTCCAGGCACGCAGTGGAGATTACCTCCCGGGTCATGGCGGGATCCATCGGCCTGCGCCGCCATGCTTGGCTGCGGCCGGCCGACATCCAGGAGGACACCAGAAGGAGGATTGAAGATCTCCCCTTCGACGGTGAGGGCCTATTCAATTCGTCCACAGACGAAGCTTTGGACAATCTCGTTAAGGCGAGGCTGACCGCCAAGAAGATCGGGCTACAGCCGGCCACGCAAGCCCGCAGGACCTCCACCTTCCGCCCATCCTGGCGACGATCTTCCACCTCGTCGTTCCAGCGTTCGGCCCAGTCTGGACAGTCGAGACCGTCCTCCGGCTCATCGGCCAGACGCACGATTAGGCGACGCCCGGCTTCGTCCAAGAAGTCCTCCTCCGAGACAAAGTCTCGGTTTTGACGTGCCTGGCAGGACCTACCAATAAACACTCTTCAGCCTACCATCAGCGCTCGGAGACCGACCGACTCTTGCTCGACATCTCGCGGAGTGGCAGTGTGTCACTACGGACTCTTGGGTGCTTTCCATCGTCCGTCTTGACTACGCCATCGAGTTTCTCGATATTCCTCCTCGCGGCGTTTACTATTCCACGCCGTCGAGTCCGGCCCTCCTGGAAGAGATCCAATCCCTCCTCCAGAAAGAGGCGATCGAGCAGCTCCCGCAAGAGGCCAAGACCACCGGCTTCTTCTCCAGGTACTTCACGGTACCGAAAGCCGACGGTACCCTCCGGCCGATCCTAGACCTCAGAGGGGTGAACTACTACATCCGCCCCAAAAGGTTCAAGATGGTCACGATACCGTCGATCCTGCCCTTCCTACATCGAGGGGACTGGTTCGCCTCCATCGATCTCCGAGACGCATACTTCCATATCGCCATTCGCCCGCAGCACAGACGGTACCTCCGCTTCGCAGTCGACGACACCTGTTACCAGTACAAGGTGCTGCCGTTCGGACTCTCGACTGCCCCAAGGGTCTTCACCAAGTGCATGGCCCCGGTGGTATCCTTCCTGTGGACGAAGGGTGCTTCTGTCTTCCCTTACCTCGACGATTGGCTGTTGGTGGCGTCCTGCAAACAGAGACTTTACCACGACGTCCACATGACGTTGTCACTCCTGACCCGCCTTGGTCTACGGGTGAATCCGAAGAAGTCCCACCTCGAGCCGGCGAGGATCTTGGACTTCATCGGGGCGACGCTCGACTCGACCTCCGCCAGGGCGTACCTACCAGAGTCTCGAGCCCAAACCCTGATCCGGGCCGCCGCTCACGCGCGTACGGCCCCGACGTTATCTGCGAGAAGCGTCCAGCAGCTCTTGGCCTACATGGCTGCGACGACCGCTGTGACATATCTCGCCAGGCTGAGAGCGAGACCTCTTCAACACTGGTTCGTCCGCATATTCGACCCGCTGCGAGACGAACAGACACTCCGACTGCAGCTGCCGGGAGACGTCCGCTCATCCCTCCGATGGTGGCAGTCGCGACGCAATCTCATGTCAGGGATGCCTTTCCAACAGCCGACACCGAAGGTGACGGTAACGACCGACGCCTCCCTGTATGGATGGGGTGCCCACTGCGGCGATCTCAGAGTCCGCGACAGATGGACCGACGACGAGACCGCTCTCCATATCAACGCGCTGGAGCTGCTCGCCGTCTTGAAAGCGCTACGGGCGTTCCGCCACGTCGTAGCGGGGCGGACGGTCCTGGTTCTGACGGACAATACCACCGCCGTCTGTTACATCAACAGACAAGGAGGGACTCACTCCACAACCCTGCTCAACATTGCACTCGACTTGTGGGAATGGTGCATTCGCCTGCATACGCATCCCGTGGCAGTTCACCTGGCCGGGCAGGAGAACACCACGGCAGACGCCCTCAGCAGGGAGACCTCATCCCATCACGAATGGTCTCTCTCCGGAGAGGCGTTCAGACTGATTCGGGACCGCTGGGGCGAACCATCGATCGACCTCTTCGCGACCAGGGAAAACGCGAAGTGTCGCCGATTCTGTTCCAGAGCGGGCCACGATCGCGCCTCCATCAGGGACGCTTTCCAGTTTCTGTGGACCGGGGAACTCCTCTACGCGTTCCCGCCGTTCCCGCTGCTCGGCCGGACGATATCGAAGATCCTCGCCGACCGAGCCGACGCGATCCTGGTAGCCCCGTACTGGCCGAGGCAACATTGGTTCGCACCCCTGCTACAAGCCGCACGAGACGACCTGCTCCGGTTGCCACCGACACCGGACCTGCTCTCCCACTCCGGCGGCCGAGTCCTCCATCCGGACCTGCCACGCCTGGCCCTCCATGCCTGGAGGATATCGCACTAGACGATCCCGTGCTCGGTACCGTCCTCGTCGCGGCCAGGAAGGAATCCACCCGTCGCAACTATCAATACAAGTGGCGACGCTTCCTGACCTTCGCTAACGAGAGGAGTGAGCCGGTATCGCCCGCGGGGCTCTCTACCGTCCTGCATTTCCTCCTGCACCTCCGGCAACAGGGGCTGGCGTTTCCATCCCTGAAGGTGTATCTTTCCGCGATCGTGGCATACCAACCGCCACGATCGGCTGCCTCGGCCTTCTTCAGGAACGATACCGTTAAGCGGTTCCTGAAAGGACTTCATCATCTCTACCCGCCGGTATCGCCGCCGCTACCGCCGTGGTCCCTCTCGCTGGTGCTCTCGCAGCTGACAAAGCCGCCCTTCAAGCCGATGGCGACCTCGGATGATAGGCTTCTCACCATGAAAACTGCCTTCTTGGTAGCGGTGACCTCAGCGAGGCGAGCGGGTGAGATCACAGCTCTTCGATCCGATGAGCCCTTCACGGTCTTCCACAGAGACAAGGTGGTCCTGAGACCTGACATCTCGTTCCTGCCTAAGGTGGTGTCCAGTTTCCATCTCAACCAGGACATCATCCTGCCTGCCTTCTTCCCGAACCCGACGACACCGTTGGAGCGGTCTCTCCACTCCCTGGACGTGCGTCGGGCCGTGGCCTTCTACATGGACAGGACTGCTTCCTTCCGACAGACGCCGCATCTCTTCGTTTGCTATGGGCGACGTCGGAAGGGCCTCAAAGTGTCCACCCAGCGCTTCTCAAAATGGGTGGTGAGGACTATTCAACTGGCGTATGAGCTCGCGAGGAAGCCTCCGCCAGTCCTGCTTCGAGCCCACTCCACCAGAGCGGTGGCTACTTCTGCGGCCCTCCTGCGAGGAGTTGACCTGCATGAACTCTGCCGTGTGGCAACCTGGTCCCAACCATCGACCTTCGTGCACCACTACAGGCTCGACTGCCGGTCGCGCAGAGATGCCCGGTTTGGACGTGAGGTGTTGGCTTCCGTGCTGTAGGACCTGACCCGCCGTCCGACCGGTAAGCTACACAGTCTCCTAGTGTATGAAGGCACAGAGACCACGAAGAAGAAGAACAGGTTGCTTACCTGTAACTGTGGTTCTTCGAGTGGTCATCTGTGCCATCATACACACCCGCCCTTCCTCCCCTCTTTCTCAGGTCCCTGTAGGTTCTACGGCGGACGACAGAACTGAGGAGAGACCGTTGCTCGGCGGGAGGAGCATGCGCAGTACCGGCGTGGGGGAGGGGTTCCCGCCAAGCGAACAAGCTCTAGAAGTTTCCGAACGCTACCGCGCAGGCGCTAAAGCTCCTAGTGTATGATGGCACAGATGACCACTCGAAGAACCACAGTTACAGGTAAGCAACCTGTTCTTATGTTGACTCTAAGGTGGGCCTACCATTGAGTAGGAGGGTAGGTGGGTGGGCAAATGAGAAGAGGGTAAGTAACTGCAACGCAAAATTCAAGTAAGGAGTTTCCAAAAATAGGCTGGAAAGAGAGAGAGAAGACTGCCCATCTCCTAGGAAAAGGAGACCTCCCCGTTGTTCTGAAATAAACTCCTCTTACAGGCCCGGCCAGGAATCCCTGGGGTAGCACGAAGAGCTCCCCGCCTCCG
>CAOLHI010006982.1:5000-12508 GCA_948474755.1 Ctenosaura bakeri
TTTTTTTTTTTTAAAAAAAAAAAATTTTAAAAATTTTTCCAAAAAAAAAGTTTGGTTTAAAAATTAAAAAAAAAAAAAGGTTTTAAGGGGAAAAAATTTTTTAAAAAAGGGGGGGTTTTTTTCAAAACCCCCCCCCGGGGGGGAAAAAAAAAACCCCCCCCAAAAAAAATTTTTTTTTTTTAAAAATTTTTTTAAAAAAAAAAAGGGGGGAAAAAAACCCCCCCCCGTTTTAATTTTTTTTTTTAAAAAGAAAATTTTTTTTTTTTTTTAAAAAAAAAACAAAAACCTTAAAAGGTTTTTTTCAAACCCCTTTTAAAAAAAAAGGGAAAAAGAAAAAATTTTTTTTTTTAAAGGGGGAAATTTTTTATTTTTTTTTAAAAAAAATTTTTTTTTAAATTTGGGGGGTTTTTTTTTTTTTTTTTCCCCCCAAAAAAATTTTTTTTTCCTTTTAAAAAAAAGGAAAAAATTTTTTTGGAAAAAAAATTTTTTTGGGGTTTTTGGGTTTTTTAAAATTTTTCCCAAAAAAAATTTTTAAAAATTTTTTCCTTTTTTTTAAAAAAATTTTTCCCCTTTTTTCCTTAAACAATTTTTTTAAAAAAAAAAAAAAAGGGGCCCGGGAAAAAAAAAAGGTTTCCCCCCGGGGAAAAAAAGGGGGCCCCCGGGGTTTTTTTTTTTTGGGGAAACCCAAAAACCCAAAAAAAAAAATTTTTTTTTTTTGGGGGCCAAAAATAAAAATTTTTTTTGGGTTTTTTTTTTTTTTTTATTTTAAAAAAAAAAAAAATAAAAAAAAACCTTTTTTTTTTTTTTAAAATTTTTTTTTTTTTTTTAAAAAATTTTTTAAAAATTTTTTTAAACCCCCGGTTTTTTGGGAAAAAATTTTTTTTAAAAACCCCCCCAAATTTTGGGGTTTTTTTTTTCCTTTTTCCTTTTTAAAAAAAAAAACCCCAAACCTTTTTAAAAGGGGGGAAAAAAAAAAATTTATTTTTTGGGGGAAAAAAAATTTTTTGGGGGGGGGGAGGGCCCCCCCAAAAAAATTTTTTTTGGGGGGGGGGGAAAAAAGCCTTTAAAGGGAAAAAAAATTTTTTTTTTAAAAAAAAAACCCCCCCAAAAAGGGGGCCCTTTCCCCCAAAAAAAAAAAAAAAGGGGGAAAAGGGTTTTTTTGGGGGAAAAAAATTTTTTTTAAATTTGGGGTTTTTTTCCCTTCTTTTTAAAAACCTTTTTTTTTTTAAAAAAAACCCCTTTTTTTTCTTTTTTTTTAAAAAAAAAAAAAAATAAATTTTTTTTTGGGGGTTTTTTTTAAAAAAAATTTTTTTAAAAGGGGGGAAAAAAAATTTTTTTTTAAAATTTTTTTTTTTTAAAAAAAAAAAATTTTTTTTTTTTTTTAAAAAAAAAATTTTTTTTTTTCCCCCCCTTTTTTTAAAGATTTTAAAAAAAAATTTTTTTTTTTTTTTTTTTTTTCCCCTTTTTTTTAAAAAAAAAAAATTAAAAGGTTTTTGGGGGGGAAAAAAATTTTTTTAAAAATTTTTGGGGGGTTAAGGTTTTTTAATTTTTTTAAAATTTCCCAAAAAATTTTTTTTTTTTTAAAAAAAATTTTAAATTTTCCCCCGGGGGAAAAAAAAAAAAAAAACCCAAAAAAAAAAGGGGGTTTTTTTTTAAAAAAAAGGTTTTTTTAAATTTGTTTAAAAACTTTGGGGGTTTTTCCTTTAAAAAAAAAAACCAAAAAAAAAATTTCCCCCCTTTTTCCCCCGGGGGGTTTTTTTTTTTTTTTTTTAAAGGGGGGAAAGGGGGGGTTTTGGGAAAATAAAATTTATATTTTTTTTAAAAAATTAAAAAAATTTTTTAAAAAAAAAAAACAAAAAAGGGGGGGGCCCCAAAGGGGTTAAATTTTTTTTTAAAAAAAATTTTTTTTTTTTTTTTTCCCCCCCGGTTTTTTGGGGGGAAATTTTAAATTTTTTTTTTGTGGGGGAAAATTTTTGGGGGGGGGAAAACCCAAAAAAAAAAAAAATTAAAAATTTTCCCTTTTTTTTTAAAATTTTTCAAAGGGGGGTTTTTTTGGGGGGGGGTTTTTTTTAAAAAAAAAACCCTTTGGGTTTAAAAGGGGGTTTTTTTTTTTTAAAAAAAATTTTTTTGGGGAAAAAATTTTTTTTGGTTTTCCCTTTTTTTTTTTAAAAAAAAACCCCCCCTTTAAAAAAAATTTTAAACCCCTTTTTTTTTCCCCCTTTCCCCCCTTTTTTTAAAAAAAAACCAAAAAAATTTCCCTTTTTTGGTTCCAAAAAAAATTTTTTTAAAAAAAAAGGTAAAGGGGGTTTTTTTTTCCCCAAAAAAAACCCCCTAAATTTTTTTTCCCCCCCCCAAAAAAAATTTTCCCCCCCCCTTTTTTGGGGGGTTAAAAGGGAAAAAAAAACCCCTTAAAAAAAAAAAAAAAAAATTTTTTTAATTTAAAAAAAATTTCCTTTGGAAACCCAAAAAAAAAAAATTTTAAAAATTTAATTTTTTTTTTTAAATTTTTTTTAAAAAAAATTTTTTGGGGTTTTAAAAAAATTTTTTTTTTTAAAATTTTAAAATTTTAAAATAAAAAAAAAAAAAACCCCTTTTTAGGGGCGCCCCCCTTTTTTTTTTTTTTTGGGGGGAAAAAAAATTTCCCTGGGGGAAAAAAAAAATTTTTTTCCCCTTTTTAAAAAAATGCCCGGGGGGGAAAATTTAAAAAAAAAAACCCAAAAACCGGGGGGGCCAAAACCCCCCCCAAAAAAAAAAAGGGGGCCTTTTTTTTAAAAAATTTTTTTAAAAAAAATTTTTTTTTACAAATTTGGAAAATTTTTTTTTTTGGGGGGGGGTTTCCTTTTTTTTTTTTTTTTAAAAAAAAATTAAATTTTTTTAAAATTTTTTTTTTTTTCCCTAAAACCCCCCCCGGGGGGGGAAAAATTTTTCCCCCAAAAAAATTTTTAAAAGGGGTTTTTTTAAAAAAATTTTTTTTTTTAGAAAAAAATTTTTAAATTTTTTTGGCCCCTTTTAAAAAAAAGGGGGAAAAAAAAAAAATTTTTGGGGAAAAAAAACCCCAAAAATTTTTTGGGGGGAAAATTTTTTTAAAAAATTTTTTTTGGAGGGGAAAAAAATTTAAAAAAACCCTTTTTTAAAATTTTTGGGGGGTTTTCCCAAAATTTTTTTTCTTTGGGTTTTTTCCCCAAAAAAAACCCTTTTTTTAAAAAAAAATTTTTAAAAAATTTTGGGGGGGGAAAAAAAATTTTTTTAAAAGGGGGGGGGGAAAAAAAAAAAAAAAAGGGGGGGGGTTTTAAAAAAATTTTTTAAAAACCCCAAAAAAGGGGTTTTAAATTTTTAAAAAAAACCCAAAAAAACCCCCCTTTTTTTTCCCCAATTTTTTTTTTAAAAAATTTTAAATTTTTAAAATTTTTAAAAAAATTTTTTAATTTTTTTAAAAAAAGGGGGAAAAAAATTTTTGGGAAAAAAAAAAGGGGGGGGGGGGTTTTAAAAAAAAAAAAAAAAGGGGGGAAAAGGGGTTTTCCCCCAAAAAAACTTAAACCCTTTAAAAATTTTTAAAAAATTTTTAAAAAAGGGCCCCCCCGGGAAAATTTGGAAACCCAAAAAAAAAATTTTAAAAAAAAATTTTAAAAATTTTTTTTTTTTTTGGGGGAAAAAAAAACCCCCCCCCCCCTTTCCCCCAAAAAAACCCCCCCCCCGGGGCCCAAATTTAAAGGGGGTTTTTAAAATTTTAAAAAAAAACAATTAATTTTTTTAAAAAAACCCCCGGGGCCCCCCCCAAAAAAAAAAGGAAAAAAAATTTTAAAACCCCAAAAAATTTTTTTTTAAAAAAAAAAAAAACCCCAAAAAAAAAAGTGGTTTTTTTGGTTTAATTTTTTTTTAAAAAATTAAATTTTTGGGAAAAAATTTTTTTTCCCCCCCCCAAATTTTTTTAAAATTTTTTAAATAAAATTTTTGGGGGGGGTTTTTTAAAAAAAGGGTTTTTTTAAAAAATTTTTTAAAAATTTTTTTTTTTTAAAAAAAAAAAAGGGAAAAAAAAAAAAAAAAAATTTTTTTAAAAAAAAAAAAATTTTAAAAAAAATTTTTTTTTTAAAAACCCCAAAAAAATTTTTTTTTTGTAAATTTTTAAATTTTTTTTTGGGGGGGAAAAAAAAAAAAAAAAAAAAAAAAGGGGGAAAAAATCCTTTTTTTTTATGCCAAAAATTTTTTTGGGGGGAAAAAATTTTTTTTTTTGATTAAAAAAATTTTTTTCCCCAAAAAACCCTTTAAATTTTTAAAAAAATTTTCCCCCCCCCCCCTTTTAAAAACCCCCTTTCTTTTTTTTTTTTATTTTTTTTAAAATTTTAAAAAAAAAAAAAATTTTTTTGTTTTTTAAAAAAAAAAAATTTTAAATTTTTTTTAAAAAATTTTTTTTAAAAAAACCCCCCCAAAAATTTTTGGGGTTTTTTTTTTTTTTTTTCCCCCCCAATTGTTTCCAAATTAAAAAAATTGGGGGTTTTGGGTTTTTTTTAAAAAACCCCCCCCAAAATTTTTTTTTGGGGGGGTTTTCCCCCTTTAAGAAAAAACCCCCTTTTTTTTAAAAAAAAAAAGGAAAAAAAAAAAAATTTTCCCAAGAAAAAAATTTTTTAAAAAAAAAAAAAAAAAGGGGAATTTAAAAATTTTTTAAAAAAAAAAAATTTAAAAAAAAACCCCCCCCAAAAAAAAAGGGTTTTTTTAAAATTTCCCCCTTTTTTAAAAAAAGGGGGGGGTTTTTTTTTTAAAAAAAAATTAAAAAAGGGGGGAAAGGGGTTTTAAATTTTTTTGGGTTTTTTTTGTAGGGTTTTTTTTTTTTTTTTTTTAAAAAAAAAAAACCTTCCCGAAAATTTTTTTAAAAAAAAAAAAAAAAATTTTTTTTAAAAAAAATTTTTTTTTTTTCCGGGGGGGGTTTTAATTTGGGGCCCCCCCCCCCAAAAAAATTTTTTGGGGGGGGGCCCCCCAAAAAAAAAACCCCCAAAAAAATTTTTTAAAAAATTTTTGGGGAAAAAAAAAGGGGGTTTTTTTTTAAAATTTTTTAAAAAAAAATTTTTTAAAAATTTTTAAAAAAAATTTTTTTTTTAAAAAAAAAAATTTTTTTAAAAAAAAAAACCCCCCCCCCGGTTTCCAAAAAAAAAAGGAAAAAAAAATTTTTTTTTTAAAAAAAAAAAAAAAAAATTTTTAAATTTTTTTTTAAAAAAAAGGGGGGGGCCCCCCAAAAAAGGGGCCCCCCTTAAAAAATTAAATTCCCCCCCAAAAAAAAACCCCTTTTTTTTAAAAAAAAATTTTAATTTTTTTAAAAAAAAATAAGGGTTTTTTAAAAAAACCCCAAAAAAAAGATTTAAAAAAGGAAAAAAAAAAACATTTTTTTTTTTTTTTTTTTTTTAATCCCTTTAAAAAAATTAAAAAAAAATTTTTTTTTGGGGGGGGGGTTTTATTTCCCAAAATCCCCCGGGGGTTTTTTTAAAAAAAAAAAACCCCCCAAAAAAAAAAGGGAAAAAAAAACCCAAACCGGGGGGAAAAAAAAAAAAAATTTTGAAACCCCCAAAAAAAAAAAAATCCAAATTTTTTTGTTTTTTTAAAAAAAAAAAAATTTTTTTTTAAAAAAAAAAATTTTTTTTTAAAATTTTTTTGGGGGGGTTCCCCCCCCAAAAAAAAATTTTTTCCCCCCCCTTTTTTTTTTTTTAAAAAAAAAAAAAGGGGGGGGGGTTTTTTAAAAAAAAAAAAATTTTGGCTTTTTAAAAAAAACCCCCCCCCCCTTAAAACCCCCAAAAAAAAAAAATTTTTTTTTAAAAAAAATTTTAAAAAAAAATTTTTGGGTTTAAAAAAAAATTTTTTTTTTCCCAAAAAACCTTTTTTCAACCCCCCCCAAAAAAGGGCTTATTTAAAAAAAAGGAAAAGGGGGTTTTTAAAAAAAAGGGGCCCCCTTTTTTTTTTTTTTAAAAAAAAAAAAAAATTTTTTAAAATTAAAAAAATTTTTTAAAAAAAAATTAAAAAAAAAAAAAAACCCAAAAAAACCGAAAAAAAAAAAACCCCCTTTTTTTTTTTTTCCCCTTTCCCCAAAAATTTTCCCCCAAAAAAAAGAAAAAAAAAAAAAGAAAAAACCCCCCCCGGGGGAAAAAAAAGTTTTTTTTTTTCCCCCCCTTTTTAAAAAAACCCCCCAAAAAAGCCCTTTTTTGTTTTTTAAAATTTTCCGGGGGTTTTTTTTTTGGGGGGGCCCCCCCCAAAAAAAAAAATTTTTAAAATTTAAAAAATTTTTAATTTTTTGGGGTAAAAAAAAAAGAATTTTTAAATTTTAAAAATTTTCCCCGGGGTTTTTTTCCCCCAAAAAAAAATTTTTTTTTAAAAAAAATTTTTAACCCCGGGGGGGTTTTTTAAAAAAAACCGGTTTTAAAAAAAAGGAAAAATTTTTTTTTTTTTTTTTTTTTCGGGAAAAAAAAGGGGGTTTTTTTAAAAAAATTTTTTTTTTTTTTTTTTTTTAAACCCCAAAAATTTTTTTTAAAAAAAAAATTTTTAAAAATTTTTTTTTTTTTTTTGGTTTTTTTTTTTTTCCCCCAAATTTTTTTAACCCCTTTTTTTTTTTTTTAAATTTTTTTTTAATTTTTAAAAAAAAATTTTTTTGGGTTTTCCCAAAAAAAGGGGGAACCCCAAAATTTTTAAAAAATTTTCCCAAAATTTTATAAAAAAAGGGTTTTTTGGGGGGGTGAAAAATTTCCCCCCTTTTTTTTTTTCCCCCCCTAAAAAATTTGGGGGGAAAAATTTTTTTTAAATTTTTTTTTTGGTTTTAAACCCCCCTTTTAAAAAAAAAAAAAATTTTTTTTAAAAATAAAAAATTTTTTTTTTTTTCCCCAATTTAAAAAAATTTTTTTTTTTTTGGGAAAATTTTTTTAAAAAAATTTTTTGGGGGGGGAAAAAAATTTTTTTTTTTTGTTAAATTTTTTTTTTGGGGGGGGAAAAAAAAAAAAGGGGAAAAAAAAACAGGCTTTTTTTTTTTAAAAAGAAAAAAGAAAAAAAAAATTTTTTTTTCCTTTAAAAAAATTTTTTGGGGAAAAAAAAATTTTAAAAAATTTCCCCCCCTTTTTTTTTTTTTTTTTTTATCTTAAAGGGGGGTTTTTTTTCCCCCATTTTAAAAAAAAAGGGGGCCCAAAAAAAAAAATTTTTTTTTTTTAAAATTTTTAAAATTTTTTTAAAAAAAAAAAAAGGGAAAAAAAAACCCCAAAAAAAAAATTTTTTTTTTTTAAAAAATTTTTTTACCTTTTTTTTTTTTAAAAAAAAAAAAAAGTTTTTTTTTTAATTTCCCCCCAAAAAAAAAACCCCCCCTTTTGAAATTTTTTTTTTTGGGGGGGTTTTGGTTGTTTTCAAATTTTTTTTTGGGGGGGCCCCCCCCCCTTTTTTTTTAAAAAAGGGGGGGTTTTTTTTTTTTTTTTTTTTTGGGAAAAAATTTTTTTTTTTTGGAAACTTTTGGAAAAAAGGGGGGTTTTTTTAAAAAGGGCCCCCCA
>CAOLHI010006983.1:0-18472 GCA_948474755.1 Ctenosaura bakeri
AAACAGGTTTCTTGTAAAAAAAAAATGCCACCTGGTAGGTGATGTCTGTCATAGGGTGAAAATTGGAGACAGCTCCTGTATCATTAACAGTTGTGAAGAAGAAGCAATTTCAGCAGGTGTTGCTTGTTCTTCATTTGCTAAGCAAGCAAGCAATACCTGCTGAAATCTCATTTACATAACAATTAAACTCCCCCCAGTTTTTATCTGGCAATCCTACCCTCTGATGGCTAACTGGAGATACTGAGATTAACACATACTTGCCCTCTCACCCACACACCCAAAAAGATAGGGGGGGGGTTTTTCCCATGACTCTCTCATCAATTATCAAAAATAACATGGGGACTAGGGCCCTTCCCATCCAGTTGGACAATGAGGGTTGTATTTCATTTTGAGTAAAGAAACAGGTATTGAGAAAGGGCTGGGTGTTGGGATAAAACGGACTTACAGGGATAGATCCCTGATTTGTGCCATCCGGGCTACTGAATTGGTTCCTTGGTGTGGGAGAAGTCAAGTTTCCAGGACCAAAGTAATTCCCTGCTCTTGGCCTAACTTTTTCCACCCTCTCTATATTTCAAAGAGTGTTCCCTTTTAAATTATAGTCAGAATATGAGAAGATGGCTTACATACAGAGACTTGATTATCATAGATTCAAAGGGGGCTAAAAAAAAAAAATAAGGAGGAATTGGCTGAAGAAGGTTGGGATTGTCAATGGTTCTTACAAAACAATTGAAGGAAAGGCTAAAAATGGATCTCAGATTAGAAGGAATAAATTTTTAATTAAATGAATGGGGAAAAATTTTTTTAAAAAAAGAGTTTAACAGCACAGTTTTATAAATATCTTTTGGATATGGAAATGAAGCAGAGATAATTAAGGAATCTATGATAATCCAAAAATTTGGACATACGATAAATCGGGAGCATTGGGAAAGAAGCTGGGCTAATACACAAAAATTTACCTTAGCTCAGAATTTGAAGGAAAATTTTTGAAAAAGCTCCACAGATGGTATTTTGATCCAGTTAAATTTTTAATTATACAAAATTTAAAAATAAAACCTGTTGGAAATGTTTTAAGAAAATGGAACTTTTTACCACATGTGGTGGCAGTGCTGTAAAGCAAAACCTATTGGAAGAACATTCATAGAATAATGACAGATATTTTACAAGTAGAGCTGCCCTTGAAACCCGAACTTTTTGTTAAATATGCTACATCAGGTTGATAAGAAACACAAAAGATATGAAACTATAATATTGTACATGGTATCGGCTTCTAGGATTGTATATGCGAGGTACTGGAAAAGAGAGGAAACACCAGATATGCAAGAATGGGTCCAAAAGGTTTTAAATTCATCATGCTAGAAGACCTCACTTATAACTTGCAAGTGAAAAGGGGTAAAGAAAGTGGATGATTTGAGGTCAATTAAAATTTAAAAGAAGAGAATTGGACAAATATATGTAATGAGGAGAATAAATGAGAAATTGTATATGATATCGTTAAGATGGGAAAGAGATCTTGTATACTAGAATATGTAAGTCGATGGGGCTAGTCTACAATAGATAGTTGGTATTTACTGAGATCACAAGGGATAACTAAATAAGGTTCTAACAGGAGGTGAGGGGAAGTTATAAAAGAATCGGACAGATTGTATGTAATATGTTATAAAGCTTGTTTTTAATTTTGAAACTATGATTGTACAATTATATTGTGGTGGATCTATCTGTTTTATAAAAAAAAATTATGGTCAGAATTATTTTTTTATTATGGGCTACTTGGCATTTTTTATTCAAACATACTCTGGCTTTTAAAAATAGTAGTCCAGGAAAAAATCCTGTTACCATTTTTCAATTTTAACTGCCACATAGAGCTCTGACAATGAAATAGTCAATCTAATGGACAGTTTGTGGGCCTGGGATAAATGGCCTCTGGAATATTTTAAGCATCCAGGGGCAATACCATCCTACCTTAGGGTCACAACTATGCTTTTGGGATGATACAATTATATATTTTAAAAATAAATTTATATTTAGTAGAAATTGGTGAACATGAAAAATGCTATTGTTTTTTGGAAATGTTCCGTTTTTGGGCTATAACTCTCTAGTTCTGAGAATTTTATAAAAAAAAAAAAAAAAACCAGGCTCTGGCTATGAGGCTGAGTTTTAAGTTGGTATCACCTTAGAGGATGTTAGACGAATCGTAATTCATAAACTTGTAAACAAACAAACAAAGAATCTCTAAATTCTTCTAGGTGACCTGGAAGTGGCAGAGGAAAGCGTAAGATGTTTGTGTATGTTTCCTCCATGATTTTATGGAGTTTAAAGCACAATCATTCCATGCTTCTCCCACTTCCTCCTCCTCATTGAACCCTGCATAGGCTTTCTATCCTACTTTGTAATGGCAGAAGCTCTGTTGGCCTTCCACTAATAGATGAATCACTCTCCTTCTCAATAAACATTTTGGGGGACCATGTTAGCCGTGCAGCAAATGCAACAACATTCACAAAATAGCAACATTTCTGTTGGACCAATTTGAAAGCATAAAATGCATTTCAAGCTGTCAAAGCTTCCCCTGGCTTCTTTATCAGGCAAAGATGTTAACCTTTTTTCTTTGTTAACATTTTAACATTTTAACATCTTCAAAAGCCTGAATGATGTAGTTTGTGGTTTTTGTTGGCCTAATAAAGGTGTACTGTTTTGTGGGTTTTGGATTTTATTGTTTTTCTTTAATAGAGGATTCTGAGCAAGTGTCCTGGGTCACTGAATTTCAGATGACAGTCTAGGTTTATATTATGCTTTGAAGCTAAAAGTCTACAGTCATTTTTTTTTTGTATTGCAGGATAATGGTTTGTCAAGGTACCCGATTGTGAAATCCAGGCATCATCTTCCCCCCTCTCCTGAGGGAGGATAGCACCACCATTCCATGATGTAAACTTCACAGGGAAGCTGGTGGTTTGTTTTCTTTTTGGGAATGAAGAGTATGTATGAAAATCACTTCCTTGACAAATAGAAAATGAAAAGTTCGTTAAGAAGCAGAGTTGTATAATTTTTGTTTGGCTTTTTATTTTTTTTTTGGGGTCAAAGAGAATATGCTTAAGGTTTTGGGCCCATGGTTTGCTGTGTGTATGGCAGAGCTATAGCCTGGTTAGTCTAAGTCTACAATTCCCATAATTCCAGTTGATATGGCATTACTAGTTGGGAATGATGGTTGTAATTCAACACATCTGTAGGATGTCACACTGGGAAAGGCTGGATCAATAGATGCACATACACACATTAATTTCTAATCATTTTATTACTAGTACGAGATAAATAGCAGTTGCTTCTGTGAGATGATCACACTGAAGAATGTGATGGGGGTTTTGGAGGTTTGTGGTATTTATTGTGAGGGGGGTTATACTGAACACTCATAATTTGCAGTGAACAGACTGGGAAAAGATTGGGAGGGAGGGGTGGGGAAGAGAAAATCCATTTCTTTTACTTTGTTTGCTGTATAAAGATTACACATGTTAGATTCAGTGTCTTATGACAAACATTTTAATGTGTTTGGGAATATTCTTTCAAGATAAGTGATTTTTGTTCATTATTAAAATGTTGTACTGGTCGGTTGGAGTGTTTTTAGCATAGTTTCCTTTGTATAAGCCCATCTATGCTGATAAAGAAAAGATGGTCCACAAATGTGATGAGTAAAATTAATACGATGATGATGATGATGATGATGATGATGATGATGAATAGTAGCTGGAGATAGCCAAGATGTTTGCAATGCCCTCCAATGTCTATCACCCTTTCCCTTTTTTTTTAGAAGAAAGTTTTTTAAAAAATGTTATCAACTTTTTCAGGGAAGACTTGGACAGAAAACCCCAAGCAGAAGCTTTTTCCAATCTATTGAGGATGAGTTCTGATCGGGTTGCATTTCTAGGATATGTCACTTCAGCTCCTGGTTCCAGAGATTACAAGCAATTAATTGAAAATGGCAATGTTAAGGTATTACAGCAGTAATTATTATCATGACAATTTATGTACTATTTAATAATAAAATTGTTACTGCAGTTTAGGCCTTTTGGAGATCCCCCTAATATATTTTGATATCAATAATTTGGCTCTCTTCCACCAGCCCTCTCCACGTGTTGTGAGCCCCCCAAACGACAGGCTCCCTTCGGCCACTAATTGCTGAACATTCCATTCTCCACCCAGGCAGGCCAGAAATAGCCCTATCCTTGCTTTAGGAGACCTCTCTGCAAACACCCACATTATGTATGCACCTGTTTACAAAGGACCCCTTTCCCCCGAGCGGCACCCTGGCAAGCTGAATACTCAACTGCCAAGCACTGAGCATTTGCATACTTTTACCTCTTTGTCAATTTGGACTCAACTTAATCATGCTAAATTCTGACCTTTCCAAAGCTTTGTCCCGCTCCTAAAACACATTGTTTTCCCCCAAGTATGGCATAGCCTGCAGTCACATTTCCCTCTATAAAAACCCCTGATTCCGAGACCATCCTGGATCGCTCCATTTCCAGACCGCCTTGCTGCCGCTTTGCGGGGATTTCCCCTCAGCTCCACGTGCTGAGATACATAAACCCCCAGCATCACTCTCTATCTTCTTTCCAGGCTTCAGGAACAGGTTTTGTATCACCCAAATCAACTATCCCTCTGATAATCCCGCTATCATACTCACACGTTTATTTTCCTTAGTTTCTGTGCGTGTGTTGCTTACATTGTGTGCCTGTATTTAATAAATATCATTATTTCCAACACGGTTTGCTTCTCAATTTGGCCTGACCCTGTAAACATTGGGTTAAATTCCTGCTGCGTTACCCTGCCTCTCATAGCGCTAACCAGTGCTTTTGACTAATTTCCCCCATCTTGTGTAATTGTAAGGTTTTTGGGTTTCCCCTTTGGGGACCCCCAGTAAACAGGGTAACAAAATAAGATCAGTAACGGGACATTTTTCACACATGTCTTTATGTCCTAACAGTAAACTAAACTGTAGATTCATAGATAAAATGTTTCAAGATGCTTGAAAGTTTTGTGTTGCCCTTTTTTTCCTATTTTCCTGGAATGCCTGGATCCATGGAAGATGCATAGTTTATTTTTTTTTTTTTTAAAAAACTGTTGTGTGGCATGTCAAATATCTCTGCTGGAATTCCCTCCTATGCATAAAGTTTGTTTCAGGAATCCTGTTCCCCCTTTGCATCTGGTCACATTAATTGCCATTCCTAACCAACTTTAACAGTGCAGTTTTTAATGTCTGTTGCAAAGCAATATCCACCAAATTTAGTGGACCTACTCCTAGTTGAGGTTGTGTAGGAGGGCAGGCTGAGGCAGAAGCCTCTACATATAAATGTAACATGTCAACTAAAAGTGTCAGGAATTCCTAAGAGCAGGGAGCTGAGCCTTCCTCTTTCATTTGCCCACTTTAACAAAAAAACTTATCCATTGATTCACTTTCCCGATTGGCAAGCTCAGCTCTTTGTAAGGAAGTCAACTTTAAAGTATCATTGACCAGCTTTAACAACCACCACTCAAGTAAAAAAAAAAATATTTAACTTACCATCAGCTTAATTTCTTTTTTGGGGAACCCTTTCCCGTTTTCACCTATGAACAGAGAATGTGTGATCCTGCAGATGTTGTAGGGCTACTTTCCCAAAGGGTTTCCCGCCTGTCCTGGCTAAGGCTACTGTGCAGTATAGCAATATTTGGAGGGGGTCAACCCCTGGTATAATTTTTGAAAATTTTCCCATATAAAATTACATTTTTTCTCAGCCACAAGCTTTTCATCTGGGTTTCCCCCAAGGCCACAGTGCTTGCCAGTTCCTGCTAGTTTTTTCCAGGTATACAAGAACATGCATGAACACAATATGCTACAGTTCTCATAGTTGTGGCCTTGGAAAAAATGACTATGAAATTGCTATAAATGTCTACCATGTTGTCCAAAATAATCTTTTCTTTCCTTGTTCAGAATGTCCATGTCCCAAATTCTTTGTAAAAACCCTGTGCAAACCAGCCACTAGCTTCACAGTTTCCAATCTACAGGTCTCTGAAAATATATTGTGATGATTTTTTGAATTGTAAAGACATAATTTGTTAGTCATTTTTTCTTGGTTTGTTTTTACCTGTGCTTAGGACATTGCAACACAGATCATGACAGGTGGTGCAGTTACATAATGTATTGTGGATTAATAAGGTATGTCCATCAAGTAAAAACTTTAAAATTTTTTGCCCCCCCGCCCCTTTCTTTGCTGTTCTTGAAGCCTTTCACACCCTATTTCTAGTCATTCTTGTGACATATTGCATGCATTCCAAGAATTGCTCATGGGGGCTGTGCATTTAGAACATATAGTACCAATTATGTGAGAATTGAAAGGGTAGTGTGTTTTAGGCTCATGGAAAGTGCTGGTGATTATTTTAAAGCCCTATCTGTCTTAGGAGGACCAGTTTATTTGAAAACCAGCATTAATAGCCTACCCTTATAGCCTTTATGGATGTGGATAGTTTTCTGATATTCTTGGTTGAGTTTTGCACAGAAGTTCTGATTCTGTCAACATCTTAAAACAAAGGGGGGGGGACTATGATACAATACTCCCCATTTCTCTGTCAAAACAGAGTCAGATAATTTCCTTGGTTTTGTGAGCAACTAAGAATGATGATATCTGAAGTGAAGCCTGGAATGCAGACTTGAAACTGATGTGCCAAATGGCACTTTTGAGTGTCTGTAACTTGAGTGTTAAAAGTAAGAAAGTGGAGCAGAGTAGTTAGAAACACATATTCCGTGATGTTTTCACAGTCCCACACCTGAAGCAACTGCTGCCTAGGAAGTCACTTCTGATAAAGTGTCTACAGGCAGAAAGGCAAGACAGAGCTCCTATTATGCACAGTCCTGCCTCTGTAGCAAATTATTCCCTGCTTACAGATTCCAAATTCTAAATTTTGGGAAAACCTAACTGAGTAAAAACTGTTAAGCAATTTGATATTATATTACACTGAAAATATTTATATTTTTATGGGAGGGGATGCTTAAAACTCTGCTCACCTGAGTGACTCTGACTCCAGATGGCAACTTTTAGAATCCCAGATGACCCAGATAATTATGCTGACAATGACAAAATGACCATTGATCCCAGTGATGTTCCTAAAGAAACACACTTTAATTCAGGTTTTATTTTAAACATAAAGGGTGGGTTTTTTAACAGAGTCTTGAGAATTCCCATCAGAATCTTTAAAAAAATGACAAGAAATTAATAGTTTAGCCACCCATACCTACAGCATGGAGTGAAAGGACCTCATTTTGTGATTCTATTTCTATCAAGAGTGATATAGTAAAAAATATTCCAGAAGTTGAAGTTTTGTGTTTATTTTTCATTTGCAATCTAACTGAAGCTAGAACAGTATTACTACATACATTTTAATGCAAATAATTCCATGAATTTGGGATTATACTGCAATCCTACACATCTGCTCAGAAGTAAAAACTCCCCGAGTTAAGGTACACACACAGACACAGGATTGCTCCAAGTGAGTGTCCAAAGACAGAAAGAGGCATGAAAAAAATTAAAAATTAATAGCAGGACAGTATACAGAAAAATGAAATTGGATATTTAATTAAAATAATTTAATTCTTGCTACTAATGAAATATTAAATTTGCTATAAAAATGTATGATCAGAGAAGCATTGGTATGTTTACGTAATATAATAGGAAGATGTTCTTACACAGATTTTATTTTGTTAGATTTGGATCCTACAAAGAAGGACACAATTACGAGTTGAATCATCGCTTTCACATGAGCACACCAAAGTATTTTAAACAAGCAAGCTAGAAAAATGATACACCGATAAATTTCCAAGAAGCAGAAATCAACAATGACAACAAAACCAAAAGAGAAAAGACGCCTATTTAAAAACCAAGGCACATCTGTATGAATGTCTCATGAACCAATTGAAAGAATTATGTTCATTTCAAGTAATTTTTTGTGCAATCCTATACCTGTTTCCTGAGATATAAGCCCCATTTCATTCATTGGGTTTCTTCCAGGTACAAGAGTATATTGAATTGCAGCCAACAAGGATTTCCCGTGTCTTTTCATTTCCCCCAGTCAAAGAGGATCACATATACTAGACCCAATTGTGTTCATATATTCAGATTGTGCATCATATTTTATAAATATTGGATGCAGAATTTAATTTTGTATTCTTCAAAAAGGGGTTTTTTCCTTCCAGAATTAACAAATTTATTAATTTACTTTCCTTTTCAACCTTTCAACAGGGCCAAAATCTTTAAAAAAATTTAAAGAAAAAAAATTTTAAAATTTTTTTGGAAAATTAAAAAATTAAATTCCCAACCCCCAAACCAGATTTTTTGGGTTTTTCCAATTTTTTGGTAAAAATTTTTTAAGATTTTTCCCCCTGGACCCAAAAATTTTAAAACTTGTCTTTTCCGGGAATAAACCCAAAAATTAAATTTTGGAATTTTTTAAAAAATTAAAAGTTTTTGGGGTTTTATTTAAACTAGAAGGAAATTTTTAAAGTATAAAAATTTTTTTACCCATTTTCTGAAAAAGTTAATTCAACCCTAAATTTAAAAAGAAGCCTTTCAAATTGGAAGATCCCATTAAAATTTTAAAAAGGGGGTTTTTTTAAGCGGGTCGCCCCCATGTTTAAAGGGGAAATTTGAAATTTTTAAAATACAAAGGTTAAGGCCCCAAATTAAACAAGAGGAAAACAAAAACCGGGTTTATTGTTCCCCCCTTTCCCTAAAAAACCCGTTTTGGGAAAAATTTTTGGAGGTTTTTTAAAATTTTAAAAACAGGGTAAAAACCCTTTTTAATCAAATGAAAATTTTGATAAAAAAAAAAATTTTTTTATAAAAAATTTAAATCTTACCCAAATGGGTTTTTCTCTAGTTAATTTTTAATTTTTTACCTTTAGTTGGGGGCCCCTGGGGTTTTTGGGGTTTCAAAATTTATTGAATTTTTGTGTGAAAAAAAGGGAATTTTGGAAACAATTAGTTCTTAAAGTTTTTAACCCTACTTTTTAAAAATATAAATTTTCCAAAAAGGGGGCAAAATTTTCCTCAAAATAAAAGGGGGGCCCCCCTTTGAAATTTTTTACAAAGGTCCCTTTAACCCACCATTTTTGAATTTTACTTTATTTTAAGAGGGGAAAAAAAAGTAAGAAAATTGCCTTTTTTTTTTCCCCCCTTGGTTTTTATTTTTAAAAATTAAAGTTTTAATTTTTTGGCCTTGCCCAAAGGTGTCTTTAAATATTTTCCCCTTGGGGCTGTTCCAAAAATTTAAAAAATTTTCCTGGGTTGGGAAACTTTTTTTTTCAAATTCTTCTTTCTTTTTAGAAATTCCCTTTTTTTTGTTTTTAAACTTAATTTCCCCTTTTCTAAAGGGGCTTTTTTTTATATTGAAAATTTAATGTCTTTTAAATTTTAATGTTTCAATTCTAACGGGGCTTTTTTCATTTTTTCCCCTAAGTTTCTTCATTTTTTTAAAAAAATTTTTTAGCTTTTTGGGGGCTTGAAAAAATTTCCTTCTTCCAAAAAAAACAAGGGAAAATTTTTATCTACTTAGCTCCTGCTGTTAAAACGCCATGTGAGCCCAAACTAATATTGCAAAGGGAAAACAAGCATTAAATATTTCTTAGGTACAGAAAAGTCCTCATCCATGAAGGTGTTACTCCACTAGCTGTACAAAGAAAAGAAAAAAAGCATTCTGGGATAAGAATAAGAATTCTCTGAAAAACAGTTCCCACGGGTTTTGGCAGCTGGAACAGCTTAAGAAGATATTTACAGACACATGGGCAGCAAACAACTAGCTTCTAACTTTTATAAACATAAACCAATGAAACTGAAAAGGCAGTATTTTATTTTTATCTTACAATAAAGTATTCAAAAATGGTGGTTTTATGGTACTCTGTAAAAAAATGTTACAATAGGGGGGCCCTGCTTTTATCTTTAAGATGGAAGCTTATGCTCTTTTGACTTTTCCCCACTATGCAAAAATGTACTAAGCGTTACAGAACTATATTTTTTCCCATTCCCTTGTTCACACAATAGTTCTGAGATAAACGTTTTAAACCCCCAGAAGGACCCCCATGACCACACTATGGCCTAAACCCCTTATTCAACTAGAGTGGGACCCATTGGATAGATGAAATTTTATATAAGTATTTATTTATAATTTCTCATTGATTCCCAAAGGTTTTGTGTGCCAACTTATGACAACCTCATGCTTTTCATACCCTTTTTTAGGCAAAAAACACTCAAGAGCGGGTTTTTTCCAGTTCCTTTTTTGTAATGGAGCCTCACACTTATTTCATTGTCTTTTCCCCTTTCCCCAAATACTAACCGGGGCTGACCCTTTTTGTTCCCAAGATCAGGTGGGATCTACCATAGTTGAAGGCTAACAATAGGATTCGGGTAATAGAACTCAGAGCTTTTTAAATAGATGGTAACCATTTGCCAGATTTTGGAAAATTGCTCTTCAAAGTACAATACCCAGAATTTACCATCTAGTATATCCAAAATTTACCACGGGCAATTTTTCAAAAATCAAAATTTTGCTCCAGGGTATAATCTTAATTGTATACCAATTGTATACCAAGAAATGCTGAGTGTTGTGATCTAAATTTTAACTCTGCACATTTTCCATATTCTACATAATCTTATTTTTTTCTGGGAAAACAAAAGTTATGCATGTTGATGAAGCTCTGAACACGGGAAATTGTATTCAACATTTGTCAGTTTTAAGGCCTGAGAAATACAAAATTAAATTCTGCATCCAAATTTAAAAAAATTAGGATGCACAATCTGAATATATGAACACAATTGGGTCTAGTATATGTGATCCTCTTTGACTAGGGGAAAGGGAAAAAGACGGGGGAAATCCTTGTATGGCTGCTTCAATATACTCTTGTACCTGGAAGTAAACCCAATGAATGAAATGGGACTTATATCTCAGGAAACAGGTATAGGATTGCACAATTTAATTTGAAATGAACATAATTTTTTCCCAATTGGTTCATGAGACTTCTAAATGTCCCTTTGGGAAAAGGCGTCTATGATTTTTTTTGGTTTTTTTTTTCATTTTAATTTTTGTCTTGGAAATTTTTGGGTATCATTTTTCTAGCTTGCTTTTTTTAAAATATTTTGGGGTGTGCTAATGTGAAAGCAAAATTTTCAACTGGTAATTGTTCCTTTTTTTGTAGGACCCAAATCTATACAAAATAAAATTTTAAAAAACATCTTCCTATTATATTAATTAAACATCCCAATGTTTCTCTAACCCCATACATTTTTATAGCATAATTAATATTTCATTAAAAGCAAGAATCTAAATTTTTTTTAATTAAATAATCCAATTTCATTTTTCTGTATACTGTCCTGCTATTAATTTTTACAGGTTTTTCATGCCTTTTTCTGTTTTTGGACACTCATTTGGAGCAACCCCTGTGTTTTGTGTGTTTTTCCCTTTAAAACCAGGGAGATTTTACTTTGGGGCAGATGTGTAGGATTGCAGTATAACCCCTAAAATTCAGGGAAACTTCTTCCTTTTAAAAATTATGATAATACTTTTCTAGCTTCAGTTGGCAAATGAAAAACTAAACAAAAAACCCAACTTCTGGAGAGTTTTTTCTTTACTATATCCCCCTTATAGAAATAAATCACAAAATGAGGTCCTTTACTCCATGCTGTAGGTATGGGTGGAAAAACTTTAAAATTTCTTGTCATTTATTTAAGATTCTGATGGGAATTTTTGGATTTACTTGTTGAAAAACCCCCCCTTTATTTTTAAAAATAACTAACCGTGAATTAAAGTGTGTTTTTTTGGAACCATTTGGGATAAATGGTATTTTGTCATTGTCAGCAAATTATTTGGGTTTGGGAAAAAGTTTTGGGAGCTCAGAGTCATGGGGTGGACATAGATTTAAAACCCAACCTGCCAAAAAAAATATATAATATTTTCAGGGGAATTTAAAAATATCAAATTGCTTAACAGTTTTTACTCATTTTAGGTTTTCCCAAAATTAAAATTTTTGGAATCTGTAAGCAGGGAATAATTTGCTACAGAGGCGGGCTGTGCATAATGGAGCTCTGTCTTGCCTTTCTCCCCTTAGCCCTTTTATCAGAAGGCCCAAAATTGTTTTCGGGGTTTTTGGGAACGGGAAAACATCACAAAAATTGTGTTTCAAACTCTCGGGCTTTTCTTACTTTTAGACCTAATTTTACAGACACTCAAAAGTGCCATTTGGCTCATGGGTTTTCAAGTCTCATTCCAGGCTTCACTTCGATATCATATTTTTAAATTTCTAACAAAACCAAGGAAATTATTTGCTTGTTTTGACAGAGAATATAGGGAGTAATTTGTTTTAGTCCGGTAAACCCTTTTTTTTAAGATGTTGACAGAATAGCAAAAAAAATTTGTCAAAACTCAACCAAGAATATCAGAAAACTTTCCACATCCATAAAGGCTAAAAGGGGTAGGCTATTAATGCTGGTTTTCAAATAAAGGGTTTCCCCCTAAGCGGATAGGGTTTTAAAGTTTAATCACCACCCTTTTCCCACTGAGCCTAAAAAACACTGGCACCCCATTAAAATTCTACATAATTGGTCTTTTTTTTCTGAATAAAGCCCCCCATGAGCAATTCTTGGAAGGCATGCAAATTAAAAATAATAACTAGAAATAGGGTGTGAATAGGCTTAAGAACAGCAAAGGGGCGGGGGCAAAAAATTTAAAATTATTCACTTGATGGCTTTCCTTATTAATCCACAAACATTATGTAACTGCACCACCTGTCATGATCTGTGTTGTAATGTCCTAAGCACAGGTAAAAACAAACCAAAAAAAAAGACTAACAAAATTTTTTTTACAGGGTTCAGCAATAATATCTATACAATATATTTCAGAGACCTGTAGATTGGAAACGTGAAGCTATGGCTGGTTTGCACAGGGTTTTTCACAAGAGCACTCTCTGGACTGGACATTCTTTTTCAAGGAAAGAAAAGATTATTTTGGACAACGGTGTCAGTTGATAGCAATTTCTATAGTAAATTTTTTTTTAAAGGGCCCCAACTATGAGAACTGTAGGTATTGTGTTCATGCATTTTCTTTTATACCTGGAGAAAACTAGCAGGAACTGGCAAGCACTGTGGCCTTGGAGGAAACCCCGATGAAACAGCATTGCTGAAGCTGTAAAAAAAGAAGCTGCTCCAATTTTATCCATGGGATAAACCAGAAAATCTATACCGGGGTTGTCCGGCCCCCCAAATATTGCTATACTGCACAGTGCCTTTGCCAGGACAGGCAGGAAAACCTTTGGGAAACTGCAGCCCCCCAACATCTGCAGGATCACACATTCTCTGTTCATAGGTGAACAACAGGAAGGTTCCCAAAAAAGAAATTAGGCTGATGGTAAGCTTAGATACTTTTTTTTTCTTGAGTGGTGGTTTTAAACCTGGAAAAGATACTTTTTAAAATTGACTTCCACCGACTGAGCTTGCCAATCTGGAAGTGAATCAATGGATAAGTTTTTTTCTGAAAGGGTGAAAAAAAGGGAAAGGGTCAGCTCCCTGCTCTTAGGAATTCCTGACACTTTTAGTTGACATGTTACAATTTTTATGTTGGGGGCTTTTCCTCAGCCTGCCCCCCCTACACAACCTCAAAATGGGGTAGGTCCACTTTAAAATTTTGGGGGATATTGCTTTGCAACAGACATTAATAAGACTGCACTGTTAAAGTTGGTTAGGAATGGCAATTAATGTGACCAGATGCTAAGGGGAACAGGGGTTCCTGCATACATAATCATTATGCTGGGGGGAATTTCCCGCAGAAGGGTTTTGACGGTTTTTTTAAAAAAAAAGAAAAATAAACTATGCATCTTTCCCTGGTATCCAGGGCTTCCAGGTTGGGAAAAAAACCCCAAAACTTTCAAGCATCTTGAAACATTTTATCTATAAAACTACAGTTTAGTTTACTGTTAGGGGCATAAAAGGGGTGTCAATAAAATTTTCCTGTTACTGATCTTGATTTTTTCCCTTTTTACTGGGGGTCCCCGGAAAGGGGGGACCTAAATAACCCTTTTAAAAAAGGGGGGAAATTAATCAAGGCACTGGTTAAAGGCTATGAGAGGCAAGGAAGGCAGGAACTTTAAAACCCAAAAATTTTTTCAGGGTCAGGCCAAAATTTAGAAACAAACCGGGGTTTGGGAAAAAATAAATTTATTAAAAAACAGGCACAAATTAAGCAACACACGTACACAGATAACTAAGGAAAATAAAAGGTATAATAGCGGGATTATCAGAGGGATAGTTGATTTGGGTGAATTTAAAACCTTTCCCCGAAGCCTGGAAAGAAGATAGAGAGTGATGCTGGGGTTGGAAAGTATCTCAGCACGTGGAGCTGAGGGGAAGCTCGCCAAGCAAAGCGGGGAGCAAGGGGGGTTTGGAACTCGGGGGCAAACAGGGATGGGCTGGAATCAGGGGTTTTTATAAAAAGGGAAATGTGATTTCAGGCTATGCCCTTTTGGGGGAAAACAATGTGTTTTAGGGGGGCAAAGCTTTTGGGAAAAATCCTTTTTGCATGATTAAGTTAAATCCAAATTGACAAAGAGGTAGAATTTTGCAAATGCTGGTTTGGGAGTTGAGTATTCAGCTTGCCAGGGTGCCCGCTGGGGGGAAGGAGTCCTTTGTAAACGGCATTCATAATGTGGGGGTTTTCGGGGGTCTCCTAAAGGGAAAGGGGGGGGGCTATTTCTGGCCCCCCTGGGTGGAGAATGGAATGTTCAGCAATTAAATCCAAACCTACCTTGCTTGTTTTGGGGTTTACAAAACCCTGGAGAGGGCTGGTGGAAGAGAGCCAAATTATTGATATCAAAAATATGGGGATTCCAAAGGAGGGCCCAAACTGCAGTAACAATTTTATTATTAAAATTTCATAAATTGTCATGATAATAATTACTGCTGTAATACCTTAACATTGCCATTTTCAATTAATTGCTTGTAACCCTGGAACCAGGGGGCTGAATGAAATATCCTAAAAAGCAACCCGATCGGGAAATTTATCCTCAATAATTGGGAAAAAGCTTCTGCTTGGAGTTTTTGTCCAAGTCTTCCCTGAAAAAGTTGATAACATTTTTTAAAAAACTTTCTTCTAAAGAAAGGAAGGATGATAAAAACATTTTGGGGGGCATTGCAAACATCTTGGCTATCTCCAGCTACTATTCATCATCATCATCATCATCATCATCACATCATCTATTAATTTTACTCATCACATTTTGGACCATCTTTTCTTTTTTAAAACATAGATGGGCTTATAATTTTGAGGAAGGCTATCTAAAAAACTCCAACCGACCGGGGAAACTTTTTTTTAAAAAATGAACAAGAATCACTTATCTTGAAAGAATATTCCCCAAACACATTCAGGATATGTTTGTCATAAAACACAAAAATTTAAAATGTGTAACCCTTTTTACAGCAAACAAAGTAAAAGAAATGGATTTTCTCTTCCCCCCCCCTCCCTCCCGAATCTTTTCCCCGTCTGTTCATCTGCAAAATTTAGTGTTCATGTATAACGCCGCCATCACAGAAAAAGAATACCACAGTTGGAAATCTTATAACTCCTCATCCATTCTTCAGTGTGATCATCTTTACAGAAGCAACTGCTTTTATCTCGTACTAGTAATAAAATGATTAGAAATTAAGGGGTTTTATGTGCATCTATTTTATCCAGCCTTTCCCAGTGTGACATCCTACAGATGTGTTGAATTACAACCATCATTCCCCAAATAGTAAAGCCATATCAACTGGAATTAAAGGGGGGGAAAGTTTGACTTTGACTAACCAGGCTATAGCTCTGCCATACACACAGCAAACCATGGTCCCAAAACCTTAAGCCCGTATGTGACCGCAAAAATAAAATAAAAAGCCAAACAAAAATTTTTACAACTCTGCTTCTTAACTTTTATTTTTCATTTGTCAAGGAAGTGATTTTCATACATACTCTTCATTCCCAAAATGAGCAACCACAAAATCCACCGGGTTTTTCCCCGTGAAGTTTACATCAAAAGGCTGGTGCTATCTCTCCCTCAGGAGAGGGGGGGGGTTTAAAGTTTTGGGTTTCACAAAACGGGGACCTTGACAGAACCATTTTACCCGGAAAACAATAAAGTAAAATGAATTTTGACTTTTTTTGCTTCAAACAAAAATATAAACCAATTTTTCATCTGAAAATGACCCAGGACACTTCTCAAAACCCCCTATTGGAAAAAGAATACAATAAAATCCAAAACCCACAAAACAGTGCACCTTTTTTAGGCCAACTTTAAAAAACCCCAAACTACATCATTGGGGAAGATGTTAACAATGTTAAAATGTTAACAATGTTAAAAAGAGGTTAACATCTTTGCCCGATAAAGAAGCCAGGGAAACTTTTACAGCTTGTATAATGCATTTTATGCTTTCAAAATTGGGCCCCAAAAGAAATGTTGCTATTTTGTGAATGTTGTTGCATTTCCCAAGGGTAACATGGCTCCCCCTAAATATGTTATTGAGAAGGAGAGTGATTAAACTATTAGTGGGAAAAGTTTTCCCTTAAAATTAGGGTAAAAACCTATGCAGGGGTTTAATGAAGGAGGGGGAAATGGGAGAAGCATGGAATGATTGTGCATTAAACTCCAATAAAATCATGGAGGAAACATACACAAACATTTACCTTTTTCCCTCCCCAGGTCACCTAGAAGAATTTGAGATTCTTTGTTTGTTTGTTTACAAGTTTATGAATTCGTTTTTCTGAACATCCTCTAAGGTGATACCAACTTAAAACTCAGCCTCAAAAGCCAGAGCCTGGTTTTTTTTTTTTTTTTTACTACAATTCTCAGAACTAGGGGGGTTATAGCCCAAAAACGGAAATTTCCAACAAAACAATGCTTTTTTCATGTTACCAATTTCTACTAATATCAAATTTTTATTTTTCAAAAGTAGTATCAGATTGTATAAATCCCAAAAGCATAGTTGTGACCCTGGGGTTTGGATGGTATTCCCCCTGGATCTTAACCAGAGGCCATTTACCCCCGGGCCCACAAACTGCCCCATTAGATTGACTATTTCATTGTCAGACTTTATGTGGCAGTTAAAATTGAAAAATGGTAACGGGTTTTTTTTCCTGGACTACTATTTTTAAAAGCCAGAGTATGTTTGAATAAAAAATGCCAAGTGCCCATAATAAAAAAAATAATTCTGCCCATAATTTTTTTTTACAAAAACAATAGTATCCACCACAATATAATTGTACAATATATTTTCAAAATTAAAAACAAGCTTTATAACATATTACATAAAATTTCTGCCAATTCTCTTTTTTTTTCCCCCTCACCTCCTGTTGCCTCTTTTATTACCCTTGAATCTCAGTTAAATACCAACTATTTATTTAGTTGGCCCCCTTTGGAACTTACATATTCTATTTTTAAATTTTTTTCCCCATCTTAACGATATCATATAAATTTCTCATTTATTTTTCCTCATTACATATATTTTAATTCTCTTCTATTACATTTTTTAATTGACCTCAAATCATCCACTTTTTTTCCCCGTTTTTCATCCCCCCAAGTTAAAAGTAAAAGGTTTCAGCATGATGAATTCTAAAACCTTTTGGGGCCCATTCTTGCAAACTGGGGTTTTTTCCCCTCTTTCCAGTACCTCGCATATACAATCCTAGAAGCCGATACCCTGTACAATATTATAGTTTCATATCTTTTGTGTTTCTTATCAACCTGATGTAGCATATTTAACAGATATAGTTCAGGTGTCAAGGGCAGCTCTACTTGTAAAATATCTGTCATTATTCTATGAATGTTCTTCCAATAGGTTTTAACTTTACAGCACTGCCACCACATGTGGGAAAAAGTTCCATTTTCTTACAAACATTTCCAACAGGTTTTATTTTTCAAATTTTTATATATTAGCAAGTTTAACTGGATCTAAATACCATCTGTGGAGCATTTTCAAAAGATTTTTTTCCCTTTAAATTCTGAGCTAAGGTAAATTTTTGTGTATTAGCCCAGCCTTTTTTTCCCAATGCTAAATTTTTGGTTTTGTCCAAAATTTTTTTGCCCAGATTATCATAAAAATTCCTTAATTTCCCCTCTTTCTTTTCCCTATCCAAAAGATTTTTTATAAAAAATGTTATTTTAAAACTCTTTTTTTTTTGAAAAAATATTTTTCCCCCTTCCCTTTAATTGAAAGCTTATCTTTTATTCCCTTTTTAATCTGAGAAACCATTTTGAGCCTTTTTTCCCTTAAATTTTATATGTAAGAACCATTGACAATCCCAAAACCTTTTTCAGCCAATTCCTCTCTTGATTTTATTCTTTGAGCCCTTTTAAAACTATGATAATCAAATTTTGTATGTAAGCCATCTTTTTGATGATTCTGATTTTAATTTAAAAGGGAACACTTTTTGAAATATAGAGGGGGGA
>CAOLHI010006984.1:0-21159 GCA_948474755.1 Ctenosaura bakeri
ATGGAGCAATGGATTCAAACGACAGGAAAAGAGATTTCACCTAAACACCAGGACGAACTTCCTGACAGTAAGAGCCATTCAACAATGAAATATTCTGCTTCAGAGCACAATGGAGTCACCTCCTTTGGAAGTTTTTCAACAGAGGCTGGATGGCCATTTGCTGGGGGTGCTTTGAGTGTGTGTTCCTGCATGGCAGGGGGTTGGATTCAATTATCATTGTGGTCTTTTCCAGTTCTATGATTCTGTGATTTCCACTGGTGGGAGGATGGTGGAAATCTCATCCCTCTTGCACCCTGATTGGAAGTTGAACAGGCCTCCTTCATCTCATCCAGCAGCTGTATCTTAAGGTGGACTAGGGTGATATTTATGTAGGTTTCCATTTAGACTGCATCGTCTTACTGAAGGCAAACCAATTACAGATCTGCAACTCTAGGTTACAAATCTGTAAGGATAATATTGAACTCTGTTACCTTGATTTCTGGGTCCCTAGTGGGACACCTCAATGTGCTCCAATTAATGAAAAAATGAAAGCCAGAGCACAAGCAATAGCACTATGAGAGGCAGAGCAACCTAGCGAGATCTTTTAACCCAACTTTTACGGAGTCAGGCCAAGCCAAAAACCAAGCAAAATTGTCTAATAAAATGATTTTATTAAAAATAAGTCCTTGCACGTGTTCGTACGTATGCACTCACTCACTCAAGACCTAGTGAGAAATAAAAGAGAGGAAATTTGGTAGGGGATTTTGGAGGGTTATTGTTCGGCTATACTGCACCTGGTCCTGAAGTCCGGAATTCAAGACAGCAGTGGAGCGAGAGAAGAGGCTCAGCACATGAAGGGCTGAAGGGATAGCTGGACGGAGTGATGCGGAGCTGAGAGTAATCCGAGGAAACACTCAAAAACTGGGTTTATTTACGGGGGGGAATGTACCTGGAGGGCTGATCCTATCCCGGAGAGAACAATTGGTGGAGGAGCTAAAACAAAGCTCCAAACTGTCCACGTCTTTTGCATGATTGGAAGAACAAAGCTCTAAAATGTCAAAGTTCCTAGCGTGATTAGATTTTGCCAGCTTGTCAAAAGCTGCGGTGGTATGCAAATCGTCCTTGCTTGACGGGCTGTTGGTTGGAAGCGCTAATCTCTTCAAGCAGGCTTCTCAGGGTTGAGGACTCTTTTTGTCTTTTAAAGTTCTACCTGGCTGGAGGTCTCCTGGGGCGACGTGACTCAGAGTTTACTGGCCTGACCAGGTTTTTCCTGATTTTGGCCGTTCGACTGTGCCTGCCTACATGCTCGTTCGGGGGACCTCTCAAGCACGTGGAGATATAATTTAATACTAAATTGTAGACCCCGGGATAGGGCTATCTACCGCAGTAACAACACCACCCACCATGAGTGCCATGACCACCACAACTACCACAATGATGACCACCATGACCATGACCACCACCACCAGCAATAACAGGACTTCTTGCTAATCATAGATGATTGGAATGCAAAAGCAGGAAACAGAACAGAATCAAAGACTGCAGGAAAATTTGGCCTAGGATCCAAAAATGAAGCAGGAGAGCAGCTGACTGAATTTTGTGAGGCCACAAACACATTCTTCAAGCAATGAAGGAGATGACTGTATACATAGATATCAACTGATGGCCAGTATAGAAATCCAACAGACTACATAATTGGAAGCAAAAGATGACGAAGCTCCATTTTCTCTGCAGAAACAAAACCCGGATCAGATCGTGGGACAGGTTATGATTTGCTGATATCAAATATCAGAGTAAAGCTAAAAAAGAACACCACACAAACCATCATGCCAACATACAACCTGAAGAACATCCTCAAAGAATGTAAAGATAATGTAAAAAAGAATATAGAGATAATGTAAAAAGTCTAGGGAGCTAGAGTGCAAAAGACACTAACTGCAGGCAAAAAGAAGGAGAAGCCTCAGTGGATGTCCAATGAAATTGTTCAATGAAATTGTTTGAACAATTAAGGACATAGGAAAAGCAAAAGTAAAGGTGACAGAAATAGTCAGAACCTTGAATGCAACTGTTCAGTGACATGAACACAGGGAAAAAGAAAGCTACAATAATAATCAATGCAGAGTAATAGAAGAGGAGGAAAAAAGACCTCTTGCACAAGATCTGAGAAATCAAATTTAAACTAACAATTGAAGCTATGGCCAGCAGAGAAACATATTACATGAGCAGGCAGATATAAAAAGATGATGGAAACAATACACTGACAAACTATATAAAAGAGTTGAAAGCATAATGGATTCATTCAAGAAAGAATCATTTGTAAATGAACCTACAATTTTAGAGAGTGAAGTGGAAATTGTACTCAGAGCACTTGGGAGAAAGGTATCACCAGGTACAGATGGTATACCACTGGAGCTGCTTCAAGCTACAGAGACCAGAGACAGAATCTACTCTAGTTCTAACTAAAATCTATTTAAATATGGAAAACAAAACCATGGATCACAGATTAGAAATGTTCAATATACATTCCTGTCCCCAAGAAACAGGACACCAAAGATTGTAGTAACCACAGGACTGTAGCATTAATGTCCCAGGCAAAAAAAAGTTATGCTCAAAATTCTATGACATAGGCCATTTCTGCACGACACTCTTATAGCACGATGATTCCACTGTCAACCTCCTATGGAATCCTGGGATTTGCAGTTTTGGGAGGGGCTGGCCCCTCCCGAAACTGCAAACCCCAGGATTCCATAGGAGGTTGAAAGTGGAATCATCGCACTATAAGATGTCGTGTGGAAAGGTAAATAGACTTTTACTATATATGGAGTGAGAAGTGCCAGATGCTGAAATTGGGTTCAGGAAAGGAAAAGGCAACAGTGATCATACTGCAAGCATATGTTGGATAATGGAGCACACCAAAGAAGTTCAGAAGCAAATCAGCTATACTTTATAGATTATAGCAAAGTCTTTGATTGTGTAGATTGCTCTTAAAGCAATGGATTTGCCACAACAGAAATTGGAATAAGGCTAGGATTTGGAAGGGCAGCTGTGAAGGAAATAGGCAAGATCCTGAAGTATAAAGATGTATCAATGAATATAAAAGTTAGGATTGTCCATGTCATCATATTTCCAATTTCCATGTATGGTTGCGAAAGTTGGACAGAGAAGAAAGCTGATAGGAAGAAAATCAACTCATTTGACATGTGGTGCTGGAGGAGAGTTCTGCAGATACCTTGGATTGCCAAAAATACAAATAAATGGGTCCTAGAGCAAATCTGAGAGCCAGCATGGTGTAGTGGTTTGATGATTGTACTATGACCCTGGAGATCAGGGTTTGATTTCCCTCTCAGCCACGGAAACCCATAGGGTGACTTTGGGTGCATCACATACTCTTAGCTCCAAAGAGTTTCGCCTTGGAGTCAACGTAAGTTGGACATGAAAGCCACAACAATAACAACAGAGCAATTCAAGCCTGAACTCTTCCTAGAAGCCAAGATAACTAAACTAAGACTGGTTGTTGTTGTTGCTAACTGCCATCAAGTTGACTTGATTCATGGTGGCTGAGATACATCCAAGTCACCCTGCCAGCAATTGCCCTTCGCAGGTCTTAGAGCTGTAACTTCCTTGACTGAGTCTATTCATTTGCAATGCAGTCTTTTTTTCCTACAGGATTCTACCTTCCAAGGCATTATTGACTTTTCTAGTGAGTCATCTCTTGTCATGATATGTCCAAAGCATGACAGTCTCAGTTTAGTCATCTTGGCTTCTAGGGAGAGTTCAGGCGTGATTTCCTCTAGGGTGCATTGATTGGTCTTTTACTTTACTTTTAAAGTAATGTACAATGTGTTACTTTGAAAAAAATAATGAGAGTTTGGAAATAATTACCAGCCCAGAGTTTGATGAAAATTATTGTATTGCCTCAATTGGTTTAATTTTTAACTATGATTTTAAGACCTGGTCTTTTAATCACTAAATGACACCTGTGTTAACAGGACACGTAATCATTAATGTTTCAGTTTTAAACATTTTATTGCTTTTGTGAGTCATTTTTTGGTAGCCATTTTGATTTTTATATTTTTTTCTACTGTTTTATTTTTTAGCAAGCGGTGATGGCTGATGGTTCCCACATCCTAGAGGAATGATGAATCTGTTCAAGGCTTTACTAAAAACTTTATAAGAGCCATCCAAGAGGCAGTTACGGATAAGGTTCAAGACCTTTGATAGCTTCTTTAAAATCTAGATTAAAACCCATAGAGGATTCACAGCTTCACAGACATGGGAGCCACAAGCCTTCCTTGTTAATGGCTAATGCAACAAATGAACTGTATATACTACAATATATTGCGGTTACAGTTAACAAATACATTTTCAAACTAATGTTGACATTTTACCATAAGTGTTAACCATGACAACGCTTTACATTTTAAACACTTTAAAAATAGTGTCCAATGATCTATTTGGTCTTGTCTTCTTGGATTTTTTTGAGCCAAAGGCTGAACTGCTCCTGAAAAAAAATGGTGGGAATGTCACAGTTACATGACTGCTATTTTCTTAACTTGGCAATTATAAATGGCACAATCACTGATTGCAGCAGTTACTATATTTGCCAGTATATAAGATACACCAGCGTATAAGACACATGCCATTTGTATGCTGGCAAATACTGTTTGCTGACATATGAGACACACTGGCATATAAGACCACCCCATTTTCAAATAGTGTATTTTTTGGGGAAAAGTGAGTCTTATACGCCAGCAAAAACTGTAGTCAAATTAAATACACTGTCAAAAGCACCATCACCACCTTGCTGAAGACACAAAGTGAAGGGAGGTTGTTGATGTTTTTGTCTGCTTTTCTGTCAGGAAGCAATGTAAATGAGTCGTCACCTTTTTATTAATATGGATGTACTCAAAACCCTGCTTGGCTGCTGGAAATCATCCTCACTGAGTTGACTGGTCAGTTGCCAAATGCTACAGTGACTGTATTGGAAGAATGTGTGTCACACACAGACACATGCTGAGGTTGATATGGAGGCCATTTCCTCACTACACTGTTACACTGCTATTATTCCACTTTGAACTTTCTGTGGAATTAGTTTACTGAGGCCAAAGAGCTCTCTGGGTGAGAATTCTAAATGCCCCTGCCTAAACTACAAGCCCCAGGATTCCATAGGATGTTGAAAGCGGAATAATAGCACTGTAACACTGTAGTGTGGAAATGGCCTGAGGTTCTCTGGAGCAAGAGGTAACTAGAAAGGAGAGGCTTCCATCCCTCTTCTGTCCCATTCCTCTGGTCTTTTTTGTATCACCTCTGAGCCTGAATCAGAACTAGAAATGTTTTTCTGACAGGATCCCTTTCCTTTCAGTGATACAGAGAAGTAAACACGTGAAGCTTTCCCTAATGAATACAGTGGGCCCTCTATATCCACAAGGGTTTAGTTCCAGGACCTCATGTGGATACCAAAACTTGTGGATGCTCAAGTCCCATTATGTACAATAGTGTAGTAAAATGGTGTCCCTTACATAAAACAGCAAAATCAAAGTGCGCTTTTTAGAATTTAATTTATGTAGTTAGTTATTTAAATATCTTCAAGCTGTGTTTGGTTGAATCTGTGGATACAGAATCTACAGATATTGAGGGGCAACTGTAAATAGGAATATGGTGAAAATAGTATCTTGTTAACTTTACGGAAAAGCTGGCAATGAACCCCAGGCAGGGGAGTGAATGAATCTTACCGGAAGTGCTTGAGGCAGGCTCCTTCGCAGCACACTCTCCAGCAACTGCAGCTTGGAAGGGCAGGTCAGGATCAGCATGGCTGGCTAGGAAATGGTTGCTGGCCAGGTACCTGTAATGATGTTGTATTGGGAAGCACCTGGAGAGAGGGCTGAGAGATAGACAGAGAGACAGACAGTAACACAACAGTACCTTAAGCAGGAGCACATGCAGTTCCTCAAATGAAGCAAGACTGGAATGTGAAGTGAAATTGCATATTTTGTATGTGCTTCAGCAACTAATTAGTCAACAGCTTTCTTCAGGCTTTTTTCAGTCCATGGTTACTTACAATACCTTTCCACCACACGTATGGAACTGGGCAATCCTGAAAAGATGACAACTGACTGCTGTTCATTTGCAGACTCCAGTTTGTCTGAGTAGTTGCAAATGAGCCATTTATTTATTTCTGAAGTAGTAGAGGATGGGTACACACATGCAGAAATAAAACATACACCAAGCCCTCATATTTTTAAAGTAGATATTCCAGCCACACAGATTTGCCCAAGTTAAGAGAAAAGAAAAGAAGCCAGACAAACATAAAGCATGACTTGCTTCTTGCTTACAGTGATGGTTTCTCCATAGGAATCAATAGTTTTTAATCTACTATGATAATTAATCTGTTCATCAACTAACAAGACAATCTAAGAGTATATGCATTCTGTAAATCCCAACTCAGTGCTGCCTCATCAGATCTGTACTACCAAACTTGGTATGTTTCCAAAACTGAGCTTCTCCTATTTTCACCAAGATAGGCTAATAAACACTGATAAACACTCTGAATTGTTTAAGAAAAGTTAATGTGCACTCTCATTTTCCTAACCACATATTATCCATTTTCAAACTGCACATTTTTTACAATTGCATATTTTGTGTCCACCTGCATGTTAAAAGCAAAACACCCCAAACCCTACTCTCCAGCTTTCATGGAAATATCATTTTCCTCAGTGACACCTAGAAGAGAAGATCTTATCACAGAGCTGCAGAAGTACCTGATATTTAAGGGTCTCCTTTGCTACCCAGAAAAGCAATATTTTGCCTCAGAGAGAATAAACCATTAACAGAGTGCTGCTTTGGATTCCACTGAAGTGGAAAAGGAAATTAGTTGAAACATATGTTTATTTAGGTGCAAACTTCTTGGAAAGTCCAGAAAACATTAGAGGAATGCATATAATATTACCTATGCCAAGCCTGTCCTTTGGACATCTGCATTATTTTTTGGTGGGCTGGGAGAGGGAAGCTAGCAATGCATTCTGAAGATCTGCTTGAACTTGAACATACTTAGAAACCCAATACTTTATTCTTTTGTTGTTTTAATAAAGATTATAGCATATTTTTACCTTTATGTTGGTTACCCAAAAATGATGTTTTTATGTAACGCCAGAGCTATGCATAAAGTGGAAAGGTGCTTTGGCAGAGTAGGGGGAGGGAGAAGCTGCTGTTACCCTGATTTCTGGGGGTCCCGTGAGGGACACCTAAATGTGCTCCAATTATTTGGGGAATGGGAATTAGCAAGAGCAGAAGCTAAGCAATGCAGGAGAAAGGGCAACCTAGCGAGATCTTGAACCCAATGTCTCCGGGATCAGGCCGAGTCAATGAGCAAACAGAAGTAAATAATAATTGTTTTCCTTTATTTTGAAACACAGTCACAACGTATGTATGTAAACACACTCACACAGACCTAATGAAAGAAAGGTAGGAGCTGGATAGAAGGTTTTAAGAGGGGTTTTTGTATGGGAAATACTACATACTACGCCCGGGTAGTCTGAAGAAAAGTCAATAGAAGCAGAGATTCTCAGCACGTGGAGCTGAGGGGAAGGCACGTTGAATGAAGCAACAGCAAGGCAGGATGGAAGCCAGGAGCAGTCCGAAGAGACGCTCAAAATCAGGGGGTCTTATAGGGGAAAATGTGCCCGTAGGCTAGTCCATTCCCGGGGAAAACAATGAGTTTCGGGCTGGAGACAAAGCCTCCGAAAGGTCAGTACTTTAGATGATTGAGTTATGACAGAGTTGTCAATAGCGTGGACAGTATGCAAATGCAGAGTGCTTGACAGTTGGATATTCGGCTTGTCAAGCTGCTTGCTTGGGGCAGGGAGTCTTTTGTAAACAGCGTGCATACATAATATGATCTTAAAAGGGTACTTGCCTGGAGGTCTCCTGAAGCTGCAGTCCGGCAATTACTGGCCTGCCTGGATTTGTTTTGAATAGTTTAGCTATTTTCGGCTGTGCCCCTGTGCGTGCTTGTCCGGGGGCCTCGCAAGCACATGGAGCGGAATGGGTAGTGAAAGCCAAATTCTTGATATCAAATGATACCTAATATACCACAAGTCCGGACTAGAAACTACAGTAACACTGCCATTCCAGTTTGATAGAAGAAAAAGCAAGGCCTTCTTGTTGTCTCCACATTAAGGGATAATTTACAGTATGAAAGAGGGCACATTTCAAATGGATTACAATGTAATAGCTGCTGGTGAACAACAACATCCTGCGATAGGACTGATCCCAAACTAGGAATAACACATTACTCTGGTGGTATGACACCTTGGTGTGATAAGGCTCTCAGTTCCTTCATCTTCGAAAAACTGGAATGTGCTATTATGTGAGAATCTGTGATTTATGTCTTAGAGGGAGAGGAAGTGTCTCTCCCTTGCTCTTTCCCCACATTCCATGGCTTTTTTTTTTTAATTGTGACCTTCAGGGAGTTCCCAAATCAAATGATTGTAGTGCCAACAGTGACTCCGTCTGCTTGCTTTCTCCATACAAATGAACCAAGCAGGCAGGTGCTCTTGCTATTGACATGCACCTGCCCAGGAACATTGCCAGCTGAGTAGGCAGATGGCAAGTAAGTTTCTTATTTTTTCTTTTTCACAGAAGAAGCAAGTAAAAGTGGACCAAATGGTTCATTAAATCTGAGAAGAGGGAGTACCTGTAAATCTTCTACCTACTCCCTAATGTAAACAGAAATGATTGTCTCCAGTCCTTATGCTATGCCAGCACCAGTGACAAGGACACCAACTTATAGACAGCATGAATGCATACAGTCCAACTTACCTTTCAAATTCAGCTTAATGCTGCTGGAAAGCTGATGATGAAGGAGAGAAAAGATAAACCAGATCCAGGTAATTAGCACTCACCAGAAAGGGACAGCTGGAAATTGCTCTTGGATGATACTAGCCTTACAGATGTATATTCATAGGGTATTTTTTTAAAACCATATTTTTGGAGACAAGAAAATACCATCCTAGTACATTTAAAAATATAGTTAGCATAGAGGTTCAGAAAAAGTACCTCCACTCTCTTGCCTTAAAGTACATTAAGGAATAAAGCAATTAGCCATCGGCTACTTTCAAACACACACACACACACACACACAAACAAGCTTCAATCAGATACAATGTTGCAAACAACAGTTGACCTTTGATACTTTGTAGCAATCTAACCAAAGTCTAACATTACTCTACACTGACTATCCTGCATATTTAATACATATCCCGCAAATATATTATGACAGGAGCCATGCTTTCTGGCCATTTAACAGCAGAGTCCTTTCCTGATCAAAGAACTTTTTTTTTTGCCGCTATTCACAAAGAATCTCCTCTCCATGATAAGAAGACAAAAGTGTGTGAGAGCATAAGTGGCAGTGAGTGTCTCCTCATAGTGTTTCCAATTCAATTTTGCTTGTAAAAATTGAACAAGGTGTCTGCCATTCAAGCTGTCATACTTGATTTCCTGTATAAGGTAATGAGAGGAGGGAAATCTGGAGGTGAAAAAGAAGATTGTGAGGGCCCTTCCCCCCATCCTTTTGCCTTTTGCCTTGGCATGAGTTCTCAGCATGGGGGCCAGAGGGCAGGGAATGGGAGGGAGAACTCTGGAGGGGAGAAGGAAATGGTACGTATGCCTCTTCCCCTCCATTCCCTTGCCTTTTTTCCAGGGGTTCACCTTCCTTCTTCTCACTGGGCAAAATGCAAGGGAATGGGAGGAGAATGGAGGAGTGAAGGCATGTGTGTGCCTCTTAAATAACCAAATCTGTGAAGGTCAAACCTGCAAATGTGGAGGGAGGATTGTAAATGAATATATTTGATATTGTGTGTGTATGTGCCTTCAAGTCAACTCTTAACCTATGGTAGCCTTGTGAATTTCATGGAGTTTTCAGAGGCAAGAACTACTCAGAAGCAGTTTTGCCAGTTCCCTCTTGTGAAATATAGCCTACAGTACCTAGTAGCCGCTCGTGGTCTCCCATGCAAATACTAACCAGGACTGACCCTGCTTAGCTTCCAAGATCAGAGGGGATCTGGTGCCTTTAGGGTACTTAGACCTCTATTTGATGATAGAGAGTGCTAAATTGACTTTTATTATTTATTTACCTGGATTTGATTTCCATTTAAAATATTTCAAAGTGTTACCACAGTTTCTAGCCTGGACTTGTGGGATATTAGATATCATTTGATATCAATAATTTGGCCTTCTTTACCCCTTCTTCTCCACATGCTTGCAAGGCCCCCGGACAAGCTCACATACAGGCACGGCCGCTAATAGCCAAAACATTCCAACCCAATTCAGGCAGGCCAGAAATAGCCAGACTGCTGCTTTAGGAGACCTCAAGGCAAGTACCACATTATGTATGCATGCTACTTACAAAGGACTCCCTGCCCCGAGCAGGCAGCTTGACGAGCTGAATACTCAATTGTCAAGCACTCTGCGTTTGCATACAGTCTGAGCTATTGACATTGCTGTCATAACTCAAGGTGAATTTTATGCAAGGCTAAGAAATAAAACTATGAATCTGGAATATGATGACACTATTATGATGGTTGATCAGAATGAGGACATAGACCCAAACATATGGCCATTTCCACACTACACTGTTCTAGTGCTATTATTCCACTTTCAACTGCCTATAGAATTTTGGGGTTTGCAGTTTAGTGAGGGGCCTTTAGAATTCTCAGCCTCAGGAAACTACAAATCCCAGGATCCCAAAGGATGTTGGAATAATAGCACTAGAACAGTGTAGTGTGGAATAGAGCTATACAAACCAAACAAAAAAAGAACCATGGAAAAATCTCAAAGTCATTCTTCGATCTAATGTATGACTTATCCTTGACAGGAACCTGGAGACAACTATATACACTTGTGCTAAATCTCAAACTACTAAGGCCATTTCTGTACAATGTCACTATGCCACCATAGCAATGGGTTGTTTCTGGGTCAGGAGCCATGCTACCACACGTCATCGCTGTCCAGCTGCTATCCCATCCCCAAGTGTTGTTACCCTGTATGTTGGGGTCCCGGGAGGGGCACCCAAATTACCAAGTAAAACACAAGATGGGGAAATTAGACTCGAACACTCTCTTAAGCTAAATGAGAGGCAGGGTAACTTAGCAGGGATCTTTTAACCCTATGTATACAGCGTCAGGTCAGAAGAGCAGTTAGACAAATTTAAAAGAAACAAATAATAATTTTATTAACGACAAACAATACAAAAGACACGACATACATTAGCTAACTGAGAAATGGAAATGGAGAATTTCAGGGGAATGGGTAATACGACACCTTTTCACGTAGTCCTGAAGAGAAGCGGAGGTCGAAGGGAAGAAACTCAGCGTAGTCCGCTGAGGGGAACTCTTCAGACAAACCAACAGCAAGGCGGGATGGAAGTCCAGAGCGATCTGAGGAAGGCTCGGAGTTGGGGACCTTTTAAACAGTGGATTGTACCTACAGGTCATGCCAAGCTCGGTGAGAACAAAAGGAATTTGGAGCGGGACAAAGGCATTGGAAAAGGTCAGGTTTTAGACTTCCGGTGGTAGTGGCAAGGAGCGTGGTCGTCTCTCACCAGAGCTGGTGAAGAGCCGACCCTCTAGGAGGTCGGGAACCCACTATTCTGAGTGCAGAGCAGAGGGGGAATACCCCCTTGGAAAAGGGGGTTCAGAGGCGCAAGCAGAAGATCGGAAAACTGCGTCCAGTCCCGAAGGTATCATCGTAAATTCGGGACTGCAGAACGCGGGAAGGGTCTGTGGAGCAGCCATTACCTCCAAAGGGCTCCGTTGGAGTTAATCCTTGCCACCACTTTTTAAAACAACAACAACGAAGGTTAATAGAAGACACGAAGGGAGAAGACCGGGAGGAAGAGACGAGGCTTCTTTCTTCAAATTGTCACCTAATTCCTTATGCTAGAAGGTGAATATACTCACAACAAAGACAACTCCGCTGGGACATTAAAAGACGAAGCTCCTTTAAGGGATACTCCCTACGAGGGAGCAAACGGAAGAACAGGTTCTCTAGGCTAAACTAGGAAGCCGGTAGGTGAGACTGTGAGTAAAAAAGGGCATAGCAAATAGGAAGCATTGCAGAAAAGCAGGAAGACGAACTAAGGGAGTGTCTGAAAATTCCAAGGAAAGACCAACGCTGTAAGTGAGACAGGAAAAGCAGGAAGACGAACTAAGGGAGCGTCTGAAAATTCCGAGAAAAGACCAACGTTGTAAGTGAGACAGGAAAAGCAGGAAGACGAATTAAGGGAGTGTCTGAAAATTCCAAGAAAAGACTAACACTGCAAGTGAGACAGGAAAAGCAGGAAGACGAACTAAGGGAGTGTCTGAAAATTCCAAGGAAAGACCAACGCTGTAAGTGAGACAGGAAAAGCAGGAAGACGAACTAAGGGAGCGTCTGAAAATTCCGAGAAAGACCAACGTTGTAAGTGAGACAGGAAAAGCAGGAAGACGAATTAAGGGAGTGTCTGAAAATTCCAAGAAAAGACTAACACTGCAAGTGAGACAGGAAAAGCAGGAAGACGAACTAAGGGAGTGTCTGAAAATTCCAAGAAAAGACCAACGCTGCAAGTGAGACAGGAAAAGCAGGAAGACGAACTAAGGGAGTGTCTGAAAATTCCAAGAAAAGACCAACGCTGCAAGTGAGACAGGAAAAGCAGGAAGACGAACTAAGGGAACGTCTGAAAATTCCAAAAAAAGACCAACGCTGCAAGTGAGACGGATGGAATAGGGGAAAGGAGAAAGGCGGAGATGGAGACAAGGTTGGAAGCTTAAAGAGACCAGAAGAACAAGAGCTTCAGGGGGAAAGATGTAAACCCACGAAATAACAGGGCAATAATAGTAAACCCTTCTGCTCACCCAACATAGGAAAACCAAAGTTTAGAGGGAAATTTAGCGTTTAGAGAACTGAGAGTGGGAGCAAGAGGGGAAATTACAAGGTATGAACGGCTGAATCGAAAGAAACGCGTCCAGAGAGGATAACAATCATTAAACAAAATTAAAATAAAATAAGAGGTTGAGGTTGTGAAGGAAGCAGGGAAGGAAGAGAGAGCAAAACCTAACGAAGGGGCTAAAAGAGGCAAGCAACGGTTGAAGGAAAAAGGAAAGATTGAGGAAGAAAAAGACTGTAGAACTGGCGCCGGACTGCTCCTCAAGAATAAAACAAGAAATAATATTGGTTAAAGAGAACTTGTGGGGAAGAGAGCTCCGGGAATGCGAAGATTTGATTTAAATCTATATATGGTTGAAATATAAATGTAATGATTAAGAGGATTATATTTATAACCAATTAGTAGTTAAATTATACGAAAGCCCCATTTTTGTCAGAGGTCCTGAAGTTCGAAGGTGGAGGGTTATATTATAAGTAGGGGATTATTAATCAGATGCTGAGCAGATATAAAAAGGTTTAGAATATGTATAAAAAGGCATAGAAGGTCTAATAGTTATAACAGATATAGAAAAGAACAAGCAGGGTTCATGTGTGTAAACTAAGTATAGTTAGGTATAGCTAAGTATTAATATTTAGGATCATATTGGACTTGTACTAACCTGAGGAAATAACCGGAGGAAATAAATACGAGTAGTTACCGGTAAAGGGAACAATAGAGAATCAAACGAAGCCTTATAAGTAACAACTTAAGATCAGGAGAAAGAAGGGAGAGAAAGGGAGAAGAGAAAGGAGAGAAAGAAAGAAAAATAAGAAAAGATAAGAAAAGAGAATCAATAAGTTTACACATTGGTAAATTTTACCTATTATAGAGATGGCTTCAGGTACAAGGAAGGCTGTATTATCTCAGCAACAACATAGGAGAGGTTCCATAGAAGGACAACCTAAATTTCTAGAATTCGGGAATACGATATTAGAGGAAATTAAGAAATTAAGAGATGAATTTAAGAAAGACATGCACAAAATTTCCTCAGATATGAAAGAGGTAAAACAAGAAATAAGATACATGGGCCAAGAAATGGAGAATATAACAAAAGAAATTCAGACAATACACCAGAAAATAAATAACATAGAAGATAGAACAAACAAATTAGAAAAAGAGGCCCCAGAAATTAGGAAACAGATAGGACGGGTTGAACTACAAGCTTTGAGTGTGGAAACTAAGATTAGAGATAAATGTGTGAAGATCAGAGGATTAGAGGAGAAGGAGGGAGAAGATTTATGTAGCCGGATGATCCCAGCTTTAGCTCAGATATTGGATGGAGCCCTGAACAGATTGATCTAGAAATTGATAAAATTTTCAGAATCAACTCCTTTGTTACAAGGAAAAGAAGTCTCCCTAGGGACACTGTAATATATTTTTTACGTGAAAGAGTAAAGGAGTTGGTTATACGCAAAAGTTATACGAACAAACTAGTGGTAGAGGGAAAAGAGTTACAGATCTTTAAAGATATACCTTCCCTAGTGCTTAAAAAGAGGAAAGAATATGGTTTTTTAATACAGACGCTAAGGAGAAATGGTATTAAATATAGGTGGTGCAAAGGAGAGGGTGTGACATTTACCTTTTTACAGAGGAGATATGTGTTGAATTCTATTCTTAAAGCACAAGATTTCATGAGAAGACATAAGGATGATTTGAATCCTCCGGAAATGGGAGAAACAAGAGATTTAGTAACACCAGAAAGTGAGAGAGAAAAGGAGACAGTAAAGGAGACAAAGCGGATTATAAAAAGAGCAAATAAAGAATCGGCAAAGGATAGAGATTTAGAACTTGATACAGAGAAGGGAGAGAAAGATCAAAGGAGGGACTTAGATACGAGGGGAGCTTTAGGTGTTAAAATAGATGAGAAAGATAGTCATGCTAAGGACGTAATGGAAAAGGATGAAGAGGACGAGGACATTCAGGATGAAGGGCAGGAAGAGGAAGTGGAAGAAGAAGAGGAGGATCCAGAGGTAGATGTAGATCAAGAAATAAACTAATAGAAATGGGGATTATGAAATTTCTTTCCTGGAATGTCCGTGGTTTGAATGCACCTATTAAAAGGAAAAGAATATCCTATTATTTGGAAAAGGTAAAAGCTGATGTGATTTGTCTTCAAGAAACACACATAAGAGGAAATGATATAAAGTATTTAAAAATATTAAATTGGGTAACGAATTCTCATCAGTATGCAGTAAAAAGAAAAAAGGTGTAACAATCTATGTGAATAAAAAATATAAATCGGAAGAAGTATTTAGACATGAGGGTGGACTATTTGTAGGAGTAGAAGTAGAAACAAGGCAAGGGAAAATCCTCTGTGTTGGGGTCTATGGACCTCAACAGAATAAATCGGAATATTACACTAAATTGTCGGAAGTAATGGGAGATTACAATTTCGACAAAGTCATAATAATGGGCGACTGGAACGGGGTAATAGATCCTGATCAAGATAGGAAATCAGAAAAGAAAGTGGCCCAAAGGAAACTGCCAAAAACCTTTTTCGATTTCATGGAAAATAATGCACTCTTAGACGTATGGCGATATCTGTATATCTGATATCTGTATGAACGCCAAGATTTTACATATTATTCAGAAACATTTAGGTCATGGTCTAGGTTAGATATGATCCTGGCATCTAAAGTATTAAGTAAGAATATTCAGAAGATGGGAAATATTACCTAGGACATGGTCTGATCACTGTCCTATAATGATGTTCTTTAAAGAAAGGAAATCAGAGTACCGGTGGATACTTAGGGATGATTTATTAAGGGATGACAAAGTTGTAGATAAGGTTAAAACCGAATTGGAATATTACTTTAAAGAGAACTCTGGAAAGGGAACATCAGAATGTACAGTGTGGGAGGCCGGTAAAGCGGTAATAAGAGGAATCTTAATAGAACAGGAGAGCTATAGAAATAAGAAACGAAGAGAGATCCAACAAAAAATTATCGCGGAGCTTAAGAGTAAAGAGGATGAGTTAAAGAAAAATCCTCAAAATGGGAAGGTAAAAAATGAGATTAAGGTATTACAAAAACAATTTACGATGTAAAACACAATAGAAATAGAAAAGAAGCTGAAATTTATAAAGCAAAGATATTATGAACATTCTAATAAAGCGGGAAAGTGACTCGCATATAAACTTAAAAAGGAAAAGGAGAAAAGAACAATTTTAGAAATCAGGGAAGGGGGCCAACTGTATAGACAACAAGATAAGATAAAATTGGCATTTACAAATATTACCAGTCGCTTTACGAAGATAATGATTCTGCTGATATAGATAGAATTTTGAAGAATTATCTTGGAAAAGTAGAAATATTACAGATAAGAGAAGAAGCCAGAATTGAGTTGAATAAACCTATAACTAAAATGGAGATAACAAACGCAATACAAAAACTTAAAGTAGGAAAGGCCCCGGGGTCAGATGGTTTAACAGCTTTCTATTATAAAACATTCCAAAATATATTAGTAGATCCCTTGTATCAGGTGTTAAAAGAAGTAGAAAAAGGAGAGCATCCGGTTACTTGGGGGGAGGCTACAATCAGCCTTATCCCCAAGGAAGGCAAAGATCACTCTGATGTCAAAAACTACAGGCCAATTGCGCTGCTTAATATAGATTACAAGATATTTGCGATTATTCTGGCAGAAAGATTAAAGAAAGTATTGAAAGAATGGATTGATGAAGATCAGAGCGGTTTTCTTCCGGGAAGATCGATTAAGAATAATATGAGAATTGTCCTGAATATACTAGAATATTACCACAAACACAATGAGAAAAAGTTAGGAATGATATTTTTGGATGTAGAGAAAGCTTTCGACAAAATCAAATGGAGATTCATAGAAGAAACTTTGAAAAAAATAAATATAGGGGAGAGTTTTCTAAAGTGGACGAACATGATTTATAAGGATCAAGTAGCATTTGTTATAGTAAATGGCGAAAAAACACCTAAAGTTGATATCAGAAAAGGAACGCGACAGGGATGTCCACTGTCTCCATTGATCTTCCTAATAATGATCGAAATTCTTAACTTACATATTAGACAAGATTCGGAAATAAGGGGTGTTCAGATTAAAAATCAGGTATTTAAACTTAGGGCATTCGCAGACGATTTGGTTGTTTTACTAGATAACCCGATACAAAGTGTAAAGCAGTTTAATAAGATCTTACATGAATTTGGAGTGGTGTCAGGCTTTAAAAAAAATCCGGAAAAGACATCTATACTGACGAAAAATATGAATAAGCAAGAGGAAAGGGAGTTGGAGAGTAAATCACAATTTAAAATAAAGAATAAAGTTAAATACTTAGGAATATACTTAACTAAAAACAATACGGATTTATATGACAACAATTATAAGAAAATATGGCAATCAGTGAAAGGGGATTTAAAAAAATGGACAACATTGGATATATCTTTATTAGGGAGAATAGCAATAATTAAGATGAATATATTGCCAAGACTGATCTTTTTATTTCAAAATCTCCCCATTATAACTAATGACGGAGTTTTCAAACAGTGGAAAAGCGATCTGTCCAAATTCATTTGGAATGGCAGAAAACCCCGAATAAAGTGGTGCGGTTTAATAGATGCTAAAGAGAGGAGGTTTAGGAACTCCGGAGTTGAGATTATACTATCATGCGTGCTGCATGGATTGGGCGACCACTTGTGTTCGATTAGATGATGAGAGATTGGAACATTGACATTGGAAGGTGCGGAGTTACCTTTCGGCTGGCACGCATACTTGTGGTATGAGAAGGCAAAAATAAATAGGGAGTTTAATAATCATTTTATTAGAAAATCTATTTTGAGAGTGTGGTTGTTGTATAAAAAGAAGATCTATAAGAGACTCCCACTGTGGGTATCCCCACACGAAGCCTTCTATAGGAGGGAGAAACCTCAGGTTGGCAGATGGATTATGTATAAGGATATAGTGAAAGTATATGGTGGAGAGATCCGGTTGAAGACAAAAGAAGAACTAGAAGTTATTGGATTGGCTACTTACTGGCTCCTGCAAAGACAAATGGTAGAAAAATTTAAAGTAGATCAGAAAACAGTGGGGATAGAAAATAAAGAAAATGAATTAGATAAAGTATTAAAATCGGAAGTGGATCATCGTATAGCAAAGTTATACAAAATTTTCTTAAATTTAGAACTGGAAAGAGAGGTAATAAAAGAGAATATGTTGAGATGGGCCCAGAATATAGGGAGACCAATACAATTAGAGTGTTGGGAAAGGTCCTGGTTTAGAATAAACAAAATGGTAAAGAGTGCAGCATTAAAAGAAAACTATTTTAAGATCATGTACAGATGGTACTATATGCCAGCTCAAATTGCGAAAATGACCAAAACAGACAAGGATAAGTGTTGGAAATGTGAGCGGAAAGGAACTCTGTTTCATCTGTGGTGGACCTGCAGTAAAGCGAAAAAATTCTGGGTACAAGTACATAACATTATAACAGAAATATTCCAAATTAAATTTCCGCTATACCCAGAAATATATTTGTTAAACATGTATGAAGCTATGGGTCCACTAAAGAAACAGTCTTATCAAAAAATGCTCACCTTAATGATAATTGCAGCGAGAATGTGTTTCGCGAGTAGGTGGAAACAGGCAGAACCTCCTGAAGTAAAAGACTGGTTACTAAAAATATATGATATTATGGAAATGGAAAAATTAACTTCATCTCTGTCATATAATTTAAAAGTCAAAACAGAGGTAGACTGGGATTTGATTTTTCCTATTTTAGAGTCGAAATGGGGGAATATGGCTACCAAAGGGTTAAAAGGGGGGTTAAGCTAGGTATTAAGGGTGTTGAGGCTTATATATAGTTAAGAAAATCCTAGAGAAAGGGTAAAGGGAATATTAGCGTAAGTATAATAAGGTAATTAAGTGGAGTATCAGTAAAAGGATTATAGGAGAAAAGTGAGACAGGAAAAGCTAAGTAAAAACCAACTCGCATAAGGAAAGGAAAATAAGGGAAGAGGTGTGGGGGGGTTATATTTATTTTATTATTTCTTGATTTGTATATGTGAATGTGAATGATATGGTTTGGTTGTATATCGAGATGAAAAGGTCTAATAAAAAAGATTTGAAAACGGAAAAAGTCAGGTTTTACATGATGAGCTTAGCGCTTGATGACAATAGTATGGCCGGTATGCAAATGGCTCAACATAAAGGACTTGCCGGCTTCTTTGGGCCCGGCGCCTTTGTGTAAAGTTGCGCTGAGCAAGGCATATTTGCAAGAAGGTGTTCCCTGAAGAATTGGAGAGGCATTAAGTTGCCTGCCTAAATGAGGTTTGGAATGTACGACCATTAAGGGCCGCGCCTGTGACATGCATGTCCGGTGGCCCTTTGCAAACACGTGGAGCAGGGTGGCAGAGAAAGGTCAAGTAAAGGCCAAATTATTTGATATCAAGCTATCTAGTGCTCTCACCAGAAATAACATAACTGCAGTGTAACAGTGTAACCAAAGTGCCCTATTCTATTTCCAGAAAAAGTTGATTAAATGCCTTCTATAGCACTTCAATCCTGTCAGCTAGCTCAGTGCAGAACTTCTTGCACCACTTGGATAAAAACACTGGCAAAACAAGAGGTTACCAGTTTAAATTTAACTTTTAGATCGAAACACAATGATTTCAACAGAACTGAGTCAAGGTATCAGAAACAGGCTCTGGGGATGAGAGGAGAAGATTCTGGCAAACTGTGTAAGTTTGGTGTGTAAAGAAGCTGAATATTTTCCCTCTACTATTATACATTGCAACTAAATATCTACGCAGCTGAAAGCTGAAAAGATCCAGTGTCACCATCATCAGTTTGTACTATTAGAAACTATTCTTGGTTATTTACTCAGCTCACACCTACTGGTCATTCACTTTCACTAGACTATACGAATTAAAACTAATTCACTCTTTTTAAAAATATATCTATAAAGGTAAGTGTAAGGACCTGCAGAAAATATCTTGTGCTAGCCTAGCAGTGAAGGTACATTGAAGTTGGTCACCCGGAAGGGTGGAAGGAGTGCCAGCCACTATTCGTGAAGGGAAAAGAGTTAAAGTGTAAAAAATGTAAACATAGTATAATCATAATGCACTTCATCCAAAAACCAGAAGCCAGAGGGAGAAGTTAAGCTGCTGTTCTTCCACTGTGTGAAGGAAGCATACGATATATGCACAAGAATCTCTCACTGTAGCAGATGGTTAAGCTAAGCCTGTAGCTGCAAACTTACTTGCAACCTCTTCTCCTTGCTTGCAATACAGTCAGAAGCTAGATACTGAATATCAGCAGGAGGATTTCTATCATAAACTTAAATCTGTCATGACATTAAACTTCAAGGAGTAGGTGCACGCCTGGAATCTGGGCAGAGGAAGTAAATACTTTTGTACCAGGCAACAGAGGAAGAAAATACTTGGCCATCTTATGCTGCTGGAGCTAAGATCCTTCCACATTCTGATCCCACACTTTAAAATTGCCTTTCTAATCACTTCTTTGTTGTTGCTCATTTCCTCCTAAATAAAAGTGTACAAACAGCCAAAATATTCAAGGTATCAGTCATGGTGGATATACTCTCTCTACATAGATATACTCAGGTAAGATTACCATGCCATCCATCCAACCAGGTTTAACCAAGTTTCTAGGTATATTGCCTTGTGTTTATTTGAACCATCATCTGACCTTGATTCCAAGCTTTCATGAAAAATGCAAGTCTCTAACTCTTGTATGAATGGAGTTACATGGGCAAAACGTGCAATCACTCTTTGGTCCAATTGTTTTTCAAGAAATAAGCCTGCTTCCATTTTGAGAGAGTTATAAGCTTGATAGATGAAGAGAATGCTGTGGATGTAGCATATCTTGATTTCAGTAAGACCTTTGATAAAGTTCCCCATGCAATTCTTGCAAAGAAACTAGTAAAATGCAGGCTGGACAGGGGTACTGTTAAGTGGAGTTGTAACTGGTTGATCGACCAAACCCAAAGGGTGCTCACCAACGGCTGCTTTCCATCCTGGAGAGAAGTGACTAGTGGGGTGCCACAGGGTTCTGTCCTGGGCCCAGTGCTATTCAACATCTTCATCAATGACTTGGATGAAGGAGTAGAGGGCATGCTGATCAAATCTGCAGGTGATACCAAATTGGGTAGGATTGCTAATATGCTGGAGGACAAGATCAAAATTCAAAATGACCTTGACAGATTGGAGAGCTGGGCCAAAGCTAAGAAAATGAATTTCAACAGA
>CAOLHI010006986.1:0-20952 GCA_948474755.1 Ctenosaura bakeri
TATAGTTTCCCTTCATCCTCTCCCCGAAATCTTGATAGGTTTTGAAGTATCTTTGCCAATCCTCCACATTTTCCTCTGGCGAAGTGTGGATTCTTAGGTAGTTCTCTTTATCTCTTGGTTGCATAAATGCCGTCTTACCCAAACATTGCTCCAATTCTCGATGACTTGCTGACCAGAGGAGGACAACCCAAACGGAGAAGGGTGTGGATACCAGGAAGCCCTACGAGGAGTGGCTTAGGGAGCTCGGTGTGTTTAGCCTGATGAAAAGAAGGGGAAGAGGTGACATCATGGCCACGTTTAAACATTTGAAGGGCTGTCCTCTTGAAGACGGAGCGAGCTTGTTTCCACTGGTCAGGAAACCAGGGCATGGAGCCATGGATTCCATCTACGGGAAGAGAACTTTCACCTCAGCATCAGGAAGAGCGTCCTGAGGGTCAGAGCCATTCGGCAGTGGAATCTGCTGCTGCCTCCATGGAGTGTGGTGGAGTCTCCTCCTTCCTTGGAGGCTTTTAAAGAGAGGCCGGATGGCCGCCTGTCCGAGGGAGGGCTTTGACGGTGTGTTCCGGCAGAAGGGGGTTGGGCCCCGTGGCCACAGCCGTGTCGTCCTTCCAACTCGAGGATTTGATGATTTTACAATTTCTCATCTCCCTCCGTGAGGCCCCAATTTCTAGAGACTGAGCCTTTTGCGGTAGAATCTCTGTTGTTTTCTTGTACGCAATTAGTCATCTTTTCCAACATCGGTTTTCACCTTCTTTGGAGGTTTTTTTTTTTAACTTCTGAGACCTCTGTCGTTGTAATTTATTTGTTCAGTAAGCTTTTTTGGTCTTCCGATGTCGTTTTTTCTTTTTTCACAATTAAAACAAACATTTATTATTGCTATTTCACATGAATTATTTCTTGAATCTTCCAAACTGATCTTGATTTCATTTCCAATATCTCTTAACATTGTTATACCTTGTACTGCCTTTTCCAGCTATTTTACACGTTGGTACATAGCATTTCCATTTTCCATATTTCTGCTTCATGATATCTACCGTAATCATCACAATGAAATTTTTCCACATATTACCATGAATTATAGATTTCTCCCACAAAACAAAGTCTTTAATTGAATAAGCCAGTTATCAAAAATACTAGAAAAAGGAGAGATATAAAGAAAATTCTTCTGAAATGTAGACAGATTTGCAGATGTGGTGTCCACTTATAATCGGATAAGCTTGAAAAAAGGTAAACAAAGTGTCCACTCTAGTACGCTTTTTAGTTAAATAGGAAATATTCCACGAAAAGTAAAGCCTTTGAATATTTGTTGGAATTACCTCGGTGACTTTAGAAGTAGGCATTTAATGTCCACGAAAGCTCTCAAAAAAGATTAAATTACAAAATCCCAGGGGTTGCTTCTGGAAAAAAAAACTTGCCTTCAAGCGAACGTGGCGGTTCTTCGACCTGCTGTTGTCATCCGCTCACCATCCCAGCACCAAAGCACCTCTGACTGCAGGCTAACAGTGTCTGGTCCCCTCCGAACCCCCTCTGGATCCCTCTTCCTCGAGGGGTACTCGTCCGGAACTTCTTCACGAAAGCCGGCACTTGTAAGCAAAGCGCTGGCTTTCTTTCGGTCTCGCCATCTTCCCGGATTCAGTCGCTCGTGGCCGCAACATAGGAGCAGCTACGATCCTATGTCGCCTTGCGCTCCGCCATTGGACCGGAAGTCTCCTTCTTTGGAGGTTTTTAAGCGGAGGCTGGATGGCCATCTGTTGGGAATGCTTTGATGGGTGTTCCTGCATAGCAGGGGGTTGGACTCGATGGCCCCTGGGGTCTCTTCCAACTCTAGGATTCTATCCTTCCTCCCAAAATGCATATTGGAGAGCCAGCTAGTGTTCTGTATCAAACCAAGGAGTCCCTTTCTTTCCCTTAAAGCTTTGGCTCAGCCACACAAGACAGAAAAGAGATAACTTTCGAGTGTTCCGGAAGATAGGCAAGGGCTGTAGTCTCACCTAAAATTTCTCATTCTGCTGCCGGGAGTTGACAGGGTGCCAATCCAAATGCAAAGTAAGCAAATCTTCTTCGAAGCCTGCCTTTGCCAATTTAGAAAGCAAGGAAGGAACTTTTCTCTTGTACAAAATAACAAGTCCTTTTCTTTTTTTCTTTTTTCTTTTAATATATATTTTTATTAAGATTAACAACAAATTACAAACATCTCAACAAATTACAATATTTACATTATCAAGGCACGTCCCCCGAAGGCAATATTTCACACTGCCACAGACAAGGGGTGCTTGCCTTTCCCAACCTAAAAATGGGTAAAACCCAGAATTACCTATGAGAAGAGGTCCAGAGAAGGGGAGCGTGGTGGTGCTGGTGGTGCTGGTGAGAGGATCTCTCCTCCCGGCTCTGCCCAAGCCCACGAGGGGCTCCTCAGATGGGTCTGGCGGCTATGGCCACTCCGTTCCCAGGCAAGCATCCACGGTTCCCGATGTTGCCTGACTCAGAGAGCCCCTTTGCTTGAAGAGGGACCCCCTGCTTTGGGGCAGAACCTGGATGTTTCGGAGTTCGTCACCCAGCAGACCACGGCTAGATCGCCTCCTCAATTACCCCGATCGGAAATCGGGACCTCCTGCTGCTGCTGCTGCTGCTGCTGCTGCTGCACCCCTTGTTTTCCCTCTGTCCCCGCTTCCCCCATCACCCCGCCCCCCCGTGCATTCCTCCTGCCCCCCCCACGGTTCCCTCCCCTTCCCCTGCCAGCGCGGGACTTCCAGAGCTGCCTGGCGCCGTTCGCTGACCAACTCCCGTGCGGAAGGAAAGAAGGAGGGGAGTCCCACTACTCTGCTCCGCATTTCTTCGCAGCTTCACTGGTTGTCTCGGGGAAAGCGTGGCGGGGGCTTACGACTGCCCCCTCCCCTCCCCACTGGGAAAAAAGAAGGAGCTTCCTTGCCTCCTCAGGCGCAGCTGCAGCGCTTCAGGGCCGTTTAGCCAGCAAAGGCAAGGGTTTAGCCGGCACCCGGACGTCCTCTGGGGCCAGATTTCCCAAAAATGGGAGAATATTTTTGGCTAAAAAAAAGTCCGATGTGGAGCTCAGTCCAGTATCTACAGGGGAGGGCAACGGGCGGCCACCCTTTGCACCCTCAGGGCCCTTTTGGGGGGCACTAGCGGTCAACATTTTTTATAGATTTATATTTATTTATATTTAGGTTTATTTATTTATTGTGCAACACGCCCTTTTGAGTGTCTAAAAGAGCCCTTCCCGCATATTAGGAGGGTCCCAGGGGTGAGAAAGTATTTATTATTAGTGTTATCATTACTATTACAATTAGTATTATTGTCCTTGTAGTGTGATGTCTCCTTTTATTCATTTTGCTGTTGCTATGTTTCTTGTTTGCTTTATTCTAGATGGTAGTATTGAGAGAACTTCCTAGTTTTGCTAGCTATTTTCAGCTTTCTTATTCTTCTTGTATTATTACTATTATATTATTATTACTGTTATCATTACTATTATTATTACAGTTAATATTATTTGTCCCTGTAGTGTGATGTCTCCTTTTATTCATTTTGCTGTCGCTATGTTTCTTCTTTTTTGTTCCATAAAAAAAAAGACGTTTTGCCAATTTGCCCCGAAACGCCCTCTGGGGGTCATGGAGGGCCTTCCCGCAACATTTTCGGGGGGCCCGGAGCAAAGAGGGAGGGAAGAGGTTGGGGTTCTTTGCAGGAGTGGGTGGGGGAGGGGCAGCTCTCCTGGTCTCCCGGGGGGCTACGCAGCCCCCTAGCCTTCCCCAGCTGTCCACCCCGACCTGCAGGTAGGCCTTGGTTCGGGAAGGATGTGCACTCCCGCTCACGACCTCGAACTGAGAATTTGGTCCCGGGGTGAAAGAAGAGGGGTGGGTTCCTACTGAAGACATTTTGCTGCCTGCACCAAAGGACAAGATGGTTCCCATCTCTCCATTCCACCTCTAGAACTTGATCAGGTTGGCAGCTGGAAGGGAAGCATCATCTATCTCATATGGTGGAGCAGGTTGACTCAGGAAAAGACAGACTGTTCTGTTCTTCTTTACTGGCAAAAAGAGCAGAGCCGGTCCACAGGTTCTTTAAAAAAAAAATGCCACGTAGCCAACGACTGTCAAATGTGATCCATGTTAACAGCTGTTGGACTCATGTTGTCAGAATGCAACACCTTGCTTCTATCCAAGACTGCTGAAATTTAAGCAGGAGGTTTCTCTTAGCAGAAAGAGCATGGCTCAGGCTGCAATTTTATCCCACTTACCTGGTTATTCTATACCAACTTACCTGGGACTAAACCCTACTGAACTGAACAAGAAATCCTTCTGCATATTTCTGATTCTTCTATTGGCCTAGTTTAGGAAAGTTGGACAAAGCAGTGGAGAACTGTCACCCAGTTGCCGGCATCTGCCACCTGAGGCATGTGCTTCACTCTACCTAATATCAGGGCTAGTGTTACCCTCATGTCACCTGATACTTGCTGAGCTCCTAACACCAGGACTATCTTTGGCCAGCCTCTGCCAGCAGCATAGCAGACCCTAAACATATGTTTTCTCCTTTGGCAAACTGCTTTGCATCCAGCTGTCAAAGTCCCCACAAGACTTTAGCTGTATCTCATGGGCTATTTTTCCATAAAAATCATATGAATAAAATAAAATGCAGCAGCTAAAAAAGCCAATGAGATTCTAGGCTGGAACAATAGGAGTATAGTGTCGAAGTCAAGGGAAGTAACAATACCACTTTATTCTGCTTTGGTTAGACCTCATCTGGAATACTGTGTCTAATTCTGGGCACCACAACTCAAGGAGGATAACGACAAGTTAAAATGGTAAAGGATCTGGAAACCATGCCCTGTGAGGAGCAGCTTAGGGAGCTAGGTATGTTGAGCCTGATGAAAAGGTTGAGAGGTGACATGATGGACATGTTTAAATATTTGAAGGGATGTCATGTTGAAGATGGAGCAAGCTTGTTTTCTGCTGCTTCAGAGACTAGGACACAGAGCAATGGATTCAAACGGCAGGAAAAGAGATTTCACCTAAACATCAGGAAGAATTTCCTGGCAGTAAGAGCTGTTCAACAGTGGAGTATGCCTCGAAGTGTGGTGGAGTCTCCTTCTTTGGAGGTTTTTAAACAGAGGCTGGATGGCCATTTGCTGGGGCTGGATGGCCATTTGCTGGGGGTGCTTTGATGTGGGTTCCTACATAGCAGGGAGTTGGACTCGATGACCACTGTGGTGTCTTCCAACTCTATGATTCTAAAACCACCCATTCTTAAAGACTATCCTGTGAGATAGTGCTTCAGCTGTTCACCTCTTCAAAGAATGGGTGGGACACTGAGGATGGGTAACATCAGCACCAACTTTGGCATAGTTCTCTGTCCTTAAACTGAACTTGGATTAGACAACTCTTATAAAAGAGGATGCCTTCAGCCTGAGGTCTTTCCTCCCTAATAGATACCTTATGCCAGGACAAGAACAAACTTTGCTAGATAGGGCCACCTGAAGACATTTTGCTGCCTGCACCAAAGGACAAGATGGTTCCCATCTCTCCATTCCACCTCTAGAACTTGATCAGGTTGGCAGCTGGAAGGGAAGCATCATCTATCTCATATGGTGGAGCAGGTTGACTCAGGAAAAGACAGACTGTTCTGTTCTTCTTTACTGGCAAAAAGGGAGATTTCTTTATCCTAGCCCTTTGGCTCTTCATTAGCTCCTATATTGCAAGGCCTTTGTTCTTATGCAAATAGGTCAGGGTTTGAAGTGGTCTTTTTGGACTCCAGTTCCCAGAATCCCCCAACCACTGGCCAGATTCGAAGCTCTGAGCCAAGGAAGAGCCCAACCTAGAGAGGGTCAGAAGAATCCAACCTCAGACCACTTTGATTTAGCCAAAGATTATCCTGTAAGCAATATCATAGGGACCAACACAAGAGAAAAAAATCAAACTTGAAGCAGAATATATCCATCTTCTTCACCTACAACGTATGTGGCAGCATTACCCTTTCAGAATATTTAAAGAAGATAGAAGCCAAAACAATTTTGCTTTAACATTTGTTCATCTATAGCATTTAAGTGTTTCTAAAAATTGATAGACGAGGGATATCCTTGATAGGAAGGTGCACCTCTTCCAAGAAGACAGTTCTGATCACGTACAATATACAGTGAGCAACAACAACAAAAAAGTTAGTATTCCCGTCCCCCCGCTCTTTGATACTATATAATTTTGTGTGTGTGTGTGCTTTTAAGATGCCTGTTGACTTAACAGAAATCCTATGAAGTTTTCTTAGGCAAAGAATACTCAGAGGTGGTTTTGCCAGTTTCTGCCTCTGAAATACAGCCTACAGCACCGGATGTTTGTTGGTGGTCTCCCATCCAAGTATTAGCCAGGGTGGACCCTACTTAGCTTCCAAGATCAGACAGCGTATGGTGCCTTTGGGGTATTTAAGGGGACCGGTCCTCACTTACATAAGTCCCATTGATCCCAGTGAGTCGTCTTCAGCCAAAACTGTAATTGGATTTAGCTCTATTGTTTTATTCATGCGCTCAATTAAAATCCCTGTGTTTCCTCCGCGAAGGTTTCTTTAACCAGGTGAACAGCCTAGTTGCTGGGCAACCCATTACCTTCCTCCAAAGAAGGAAACTGTGGCATTGGGTCAAAATACTGAAGGAGCAGCACAGCTCCAAGTATATCTTGACAGTGTTTTACTGCACAGAAAAAAATCTTCCCCTTCGGGCAGGCTTGTGGGTTTTTAGACAGTTCTGTTTTTAGGTGATGCTTCCTGATTACCTATTCCACCCCTCTGTTTTTATTTTAATGCACATGACTTTAAATCAGTGGTTCTCAACCTTCCTAATGCCGCGACCCCTTAATACAGTTCCTCATGTTGCGGTGACCTCCAACCATAAAATCATTTTCGCTATTATTTATTTATTTATTATTTAGTTAGTTAGTTATTTCCAACATCAAATAGATTGGAAACACTGCCCTAAATCACTGCTCTGGATAGACTTCTAATGCCTAAAAACTGGTAACCCTCCCCCCTTTTTTAGGCACAGAAAGCGTCCATCAATGCCAGAATTAAGGCAGTCGTTCTAGTTCTGAATGTTGGGTTTCCACAGTTCAAAAAGCCAGTCACTCCCAAAGGCAATGCCGAAACAGCCCACATTTTACAGGAGGCGCAGGGAGGAAAGGACGGGGAGAGAGGAAAGATGGCGGCGGCATAAGCAGACGCGTTTTGTTTCACTCCCTCCCTCCCTCCCTCCATCCCTTAAAGGGAATGCGGACGCTGAACATACAAAAAGCGAGGAATGCAAGACAGTCAGGGCGAAGAACACAACACGTGCGTGTGGCAAGCGCCAAGGGTTCACACACAACAAAAGCGAGAGGAGAAGGTCATCCTGGCTATTTCTGCACTAGACTGTTATAGCGCTATTACTCCACTTTCACCATCCTATGGAATCCTGGGGTTTGCAGGTCTCCTCTCCTCTCCTCCGCCTTAACACTCCAGCTCCATCTCTCTCCTCACCTCTGCCTTAACATTCAGGCTCCAGCTCTCTCCTCCCGCTCTCCGCACCTCCAGCTCCACCTCAGGCTCCTCCAGTGCTTTCCCACCAGGCAGGGAAAGATGGGGAAATGCCCAGCATGCCTCCTCTCCCCTCCTCCCAGTGCAGGGGTCTCAGAAGCACTGCTCCCATTGGCTGTGAGGCCACCTTCTTTTAAAAGGGGGGGCAGGATTGAGAAGCGGCGACCCCTGTGAAATGGTCATTCGACCCCCAAAGGGGTCCTGACCCCCAGGTTGAGAACCACTGCTTTAAATTGTGTTGTGATATTTTGCATGTGGTTTTAATTGGCGGCTGCTTTGGCTGTGATTTGAAAGCCTGTTGCTCCAGCTTTTAGAGGAAATATATCTTCATTGTGGCTAGTAGCCATTGTTAGCCTCGTCCTCTGTGAGCTCATCTGATCCACTTCCTTTCTATATCCTTTCCTCTGCAACATTTTCAGCACAGTTCCCACCATGCAAGGAAATGAATAGCTGTTGTATAATCATAAAAGATATATTCTAAAGGGCAATGTTACACGCTGTGTCTTTCAAATATGTTCGACTAGTTGCTATTAGCATGGCAGGTGAACAGAGACAGCTTGAAGGGGCGTAATTTTAAGGTAGTAAAACAGAGTTAGACAAGGATGGCAATTCTGTGGCCATCCGGATGTTATTAAACTGCAGTTCCCAGTGTTTTTCATCACTGGCTACCCTTGCTAAGGCTGCTGGGACTTGAAGTCTAACATCATCTGTAGGGCCATGTGATTCCCATCTCTGAATGAGGCCAATAGAACTTGGTGTTCACATACTGCTTTGAAGACTCCACAAAAGTCAGGAACGACTCCAAAGGGTCTCTCTGCCAGCCCTGGAAGGAAGAGATCTAGATGATTTACCAGGTTGCTATGCTATCTAGGTAACGGAAAGGGAGCTTGCGGAACTCCCTTCCACAAGATGCTGCCATCCTTTCACCATCGGGCAAAGATATCACTCCTTCTCCTCTTCCATAGGGTCCAATGTTCCCTATATGAAAACTGGGACACGTGTGGCCAAGCAACATCAAAGTGTAATATAGATAGCAAAAGTTATTAATGAAGAAGAACACACAAGCTAGGAGAGGCTGCAGCAGTTACTTTTGCCTGAGCCTACTTGGAATGGTAAGATGCTGCCCTTTCTCTCTTCCCACCCCACTGAGTTATATGAGTGCAAACTACTCTTGCACTTCAAACTCAGTTTGCAGCAATGGAAATAAACTGAGAACAGAAGGGGAAAGACGGAGGTGGGGAGAGAAGTTGGGACATTTTAAAAGCAGCTGAAAAAGTGGGATGATGGGGGATTAACTGGGACTCTGACTGCCAAATTGGGGCAGTTGGAAAGTACGCTCTTCAGGCAGGCTTCCAGATACTGACTGGCTGCAGTGGGGTTTTCAATAGGTACCGTATGTGCACTGCTGAACAGTTCCTGCTCCCCCACCTTACTGGTGTGCTTTTAAAGTTGTTCTGGACAGATCAGTTGTTCAAATATGGTAATCAGTTTGTGTTTTAATATAAAAATCCTTTTTTTGTAAAAAAAAGTTGTCTCTCTCTTTTACTCTTGTGCTAAGCCACCATGTATCCCAGTCCTGGCAGAGAGTTGGGATACCAAAGCAAGCAGTCTGATCAATAATATGATCCAAATCCGTAGCCATGTTAGTCTGAATTAAAGGGATCTTGTAGCCCCTTTGAGATTAAGGCCATTTCTGCCCTACACTGTTACAGTGCTATTATGCCACTTTCAACACCCTGTGGAATTCTGAGGTTTGTAGTTTCCTGAGGCCAAAGAACTTTCTGGCTGGGAATTCTAAATGCCCCTTCCTAAACTGCAGATCCCAGGATTCCATACGATATTGAAAGTGGAATAATAGCACTAGAACAGTGTAGTGTGGAAAGGGCCTTTCAGCCCATATTTTTAGAAATCCAATGTCACCTTGCTTCTTCAGCCTGTTTCGAGATGGAATGTTTTGCTTTCCTTACTGCTCTGAAACACTATTAGCAGGCAAAGCTTTCAGTCTTGCTGTTCACTTGCATTGTGCAGATGTCATTTTCTTCATAATGTTCACTGCTGTGTCCTGTAATTGGATTACTGACTAAAAATTACCCTTGGCATCCGGGTATCAGCTGCGATCATTGCTTCATATTGACAGCATATTGCTGAAAGGGGAGCACATGAGGCAATGGGTGAAGCATGCCAGTTCCACAGGTAGGGATGCCATGCCAAGATTCTTAGGAGTATTTCCAATCTAGCAGCCTAGCAAAGCAGGCATGCAATGTAAAGGCAGCTACACCCCAGATGACGTCCTTACCAGGTTACAGTAGCTTTTTGCAGTGGCCATTTCCAGCAAGACAATTAAGTCAGAGTGCTTGGCAAAAAGCCAGCCGAGTCAATTAGCTTAACTAAATACTTGGGCTTAAGCTGCTCTGTAAATCAACCTTCTTCTATACTTGCAAAAAAGTATGCAGTACTCCCTTGTTTGAAAATGTCAGGCCATGCTTTTAGCAGGTGGAGTCAATTATCCCAACTCCAATGTACCAGAAGGGCAAAATCTGATGAGAAAAGGGAAGTTCAGAACAGGTCCAAAACTTAATATCTCACTGATCTGAGCAAATCCACTGACTATCTGGCCATTCAAGACTCATCCTCCGTTCACTGATACCTTTTGAGGTAAAGCTAGAATACATGCCTAGTGTTGTATGGTTAATCCTGTTGATTTGTTGGCTTTAATATTTTGAATGTTTTCCTTGGCAGGATTTAGAGCTGAATGATGGACGAGAATGTGGCAGCCCTATAACCCTCAAGAAAAAACATGCTGGGGTGGGTTGAAAGGAGGGGAGGCGTCTGATTTGGTTCCCAGCTGTAGAAGCAAAAAGTGGTGTATTTCTTGGCACCATCTGAGCTGCTGCATTGTAGTAGTGATGGTGGTAATGGTGAGAACAGGTGCACATTCACTTCCAATGTGGGACATGGCTAGAAATACCCACACAAACTTATTACTGCGACAGATCCCATACAGGCTTCCTCCACTTATCTGACAGGCTAGGGACTGGAGCACTGTAAGAAAACAGGACTGGTTAAAAAACAGAATCCATGTACTGTACTGTAGGGAGCACAAAGGACTTCCAGGGGCTCACTTGGAACCGACCAACTGCATGCTGCTTGCAAAGTCTCTCAACTGGCTTAACACCCTGTTTTTCTCCCAGCTCACTTGACAAGCAGCACACACATGCAAGCACTTCCAAGTGAGCCTCTGTAGGCGAGAAGAACTGCTACCAGTATTTTAGTGCCTTGCCAAACTTTAGCCCTTGTCAACCCCACTCCCCAGATCTCAGTACCAACAGGTATCCTTCTGACTTCCCATAATGGCCCTGGAGATGGTTGAAGCTGACATGGAGACCACTCAGCTCCAGTGGGTGCAGTGCTTCTTCTGCCAAATAGCCCCTCCACCATAAGAAATCACTACAGTCCAATGGTTCTCAAACCTTGACCTTTGAAATGTTTTGAACTCCAACTCTCAAGAACCCCCAGCTAGAACGGCCAGTTTTCAGGTACGACGGAAGATGAAGTCCCAAACATCTGGAAGGTCAAAAGTCTGGAGTCATTGATAAAGATTAATCTTTCCCCTCAAAGGTTTGCAGTATGTACAACATAGGAAAACAACAGATCCTCTCAACAGAGAATTGTAGCAAAAAATCCCCAGGTAATTTTTTTCTGCGGAATTGAGTTATGCTTGCACAGAATTCCCATCAAAAGTTCCAGAGGACTATGCTGCTGTTGTTACTCACTATAAACCAGAGATGGATAAAACATACACTGTGTTCTGCAGGCTCTCTTTCCCATGCATTTACTAAGCCTTGCAAAGGATGGTGGATTAGGTGAAACTTGGGTCTGATCCAGCTACATGCTTGTCTTCTTAAGCAAGAAAATGCACTCCACGTCACTTTCCACAAATTAGCTACATCTTACGGCACCCGGAGCATATCTTCTTGCTTTGTGACTACAAAACATTGATGGTTCATGGCAAAAAAACCAAAAACAGCTTACCCCCCTGTAAACAGCCTTTGAGGATAGCTTGCCCCTTAAGGACTTTATTTCATGGACCATTAAGGTTTGGCTCCTGTATTCTGCATTAATTGGAGCTTCTCAAGAGCTAGTATACATTCCAAGAATCTCCCTACAGAAAGTTTAGTATACAATTGCCAGCAGATTTCAGAAGACATTTGTGCAGTCTAATATACTTGGTGCGACTGTTTCTTGCAAATTCTCTCCCCCTTCCTTCACTGACGGGTGGGTAAATAAAGCAGCAGCAGCAGTAGTTGCTAGGCATGTTTGTGGTTAAACATACCAGTTTCTCTATTGATGTTTAAGCAGAGGGGAATTTCTGAAGAAGCACATGCTTAGAGGCTTGCACTACAACAGTTGGTGTGCCACAGAAAACAGTAGTAGAAATGAGGCTGGGGAAACGAAGGGACCATTGAAAACAGCTTGTTCCCTTTTATCTGCCTCTGTCCCATTAAAAAAAAAAAGAAGCAATTTAATAATTCAGTTCATCAATCTAAGACAAAACTAAGCATCATCCAGAATTTACTTTGTGCTTTGCTGTTTGTGTGTGTGCTTTACAGCTGCTTGTTGACTTGACCTCCTGAATTTCGTAAGAGTTTCTTAGGCAACGAATAATTAAGAAGTGGTTTCATCGCTTCCTTTCTGTGAAATACCAAGTACAGAACCTGATATTCACCAGTGATCTCACATCCAATGCTAACTAGGGATGACCCTGCTTAGCTTACAAGATCAGACAGGATCTGGTGCCTTTAGGGTACTGAGCCCCTTGCCTTAAGTATGTTTCCAGTCCCGTCACCATTAACAAAGGAAGCTGCCTTATACTGAGTTAGACTATCTAGCCTAGTACTATCAACAGATGCTGGCAGCAGTGGTCCTCTGGCTTTTCAGGCAGGATTCTTTCATAGTCCCACCTGGAGCCCCTGGATATCCCAGTGGTCCCCATCCAAATACTAGCCAAGCCCAATCCCGTGTAATTTCCTAGACTAAACAAGACTGATAACACAGTATAGTGGACTGTCTAGCTCTATCATCTAGTACCATTCCAAGACCCCTTCCCAAGAGTTAATTTGTCATTATATATTTTTAAATAACTACTTCTCATTATCCAAAAGTATGTGAAACAGTTTCTTTAAAATCAACACATCAGAATGCTACAAAACCAAAGGGATGCAGTAAAAAAACATACCAATGTAGTAAGAACTCATCCCCACTGCAGTTATGTCAATAACTACAATAGTTTCATTTGTATTGCAAAAGGATTAAAGTTATCCTTCACTATGTTATAATTGTAATGTAACGTAGTTATGTATTAGTGAAAAAGAATGAATTACAGAGGGAAGCTGTGATTTGTAACCAGATCTTTCCAAGCTTTGGTGTTATTTGTAATTAGTTACTTCCGAACCCTGGAGCACAGCTGATGGTATGCACTATGCCAAAGATGCTGAGATTTGCTTTGATGTCAAATTCCCAAAACCTCTCATAGAAGCATCTTTTGACTGTTAAAGGGATGGATCTATTTGGGCCTATTATAATGATTGGTTGTACTTGCAGCTTTACTTCCCTTGTTTTCCAGCTTGGAGTTCAGGGATACCTTGAATTCCCAGCTCAAGCCAAAAATCTGTTTGTGTGCATACGTGTTCAAATGCAGGGGCAGGGATAGTGATCAAGGGGGCACTATCCCTCCAAATGAAATTTTCCTCTATTCCCCAAATTTCTAGCCTTGTAACAACTTAAAATTTCAGTTGAGCATTTGGAAATACAATTTAGACATCCAAAGAAAAAGTAGCAGGAAGAATTATTGGGGGAACGCAAGCATGGCAAAGATAAGAGTTCTAGCTACGAACAAATTTCAATGCCTCACATCTGGCCATGCTAGAAATTTGGTGAATGAGGAAAAATTTTATGGAGTGGGGGGAGAATTCTTACTGGGGACAGTGCTTCATTTTGTCTCTCTCCATACTGTATCTTCTGTTCAAATGCCTCTGTGAGACCACAAATCCTGCAAAATGAGCAGAGTGTTTTGTGGCCACAAGAACGACCATCTGGTTTACCCACCATTCACATATTCTTACAAACAATGGCAATCTGCATCTGATATGTTCATATAAGGTGACAGTGCTATAAAAGATCACACTTTCCTTAGCTAAAATAAGTTTGGGTTCTTCAAGTTGCTGTTTTCAAAGCTAAGGAGCAGAACAGAAATAATGAAAGTTACTGCACAGAATCAGAACAAAGGGACATCTGGTACAGCCGCCTCCTTGAAATGGACAAATTCTAACATGCTTTCTGTGAATGCTCTCCATTGGGGCATCCATCCTCTAAAAACAACATGGCCCGAAGAAGATAATTTAAACCAATACTCTAGAGACTTCACTGGCCCCACATAATGCAGAATGGGCAGCACACAATATTTGACTGGGGCTGGTATCTTAAAATAATTATGTTTTAAGAAATAGCAGACAACAATCTGTAATTAAAAAAAAAGGAGGTATGGGTTTAAAATCACCTTGTAGTGCCCACTCTTGTTTCTAAAAGTAAAGTGCTCCACTGTTGTAAGCCAATACCCACCCTATGGAAATTGCTGCCACTACAGAAAGCAAAATGTGGGGTAAATTTGATGAATTTGCAAGGCTGCTGGTCAATTTACAAAACCTACAGAAAAAAACAACTGCAACTGGGCTACCTATTGTTATCAATATAACATTAAGGATCTCCTATTCTGCTGACAGTTTCCAAAGCCTCACACACATAGATAGCACAGACTTCTTTCTTTTCCTACACAACATCTTGTGGAACTTGAAAAGATATGCAGATTTGTCTTTACAAACAGTAACAACTCATTTGATTTTATATGACCTTATTGTGGCATGAAAGTCTTTAAGGCACCACAAGACTTTTTCCAGTGTTTTTCCCTTTCTTTTTAGGAATTTTACTCCTTTCTCTGAGAATTCCCTTCTATCAAATTTACCCTGCAAGTGACTTAATTACATTAGCCACACTCTATGCTTATCAACCCAAATGCCCTTTGTTTGGGTACTGTGCAACTTCTCAGATGTTCTGCCTTTTGCTACTGTTACTTGCAATTGCAAGTACAGCTTTTACTTATTCTAAGTACAGGCAATCATCTGCAAGGTTTCTGATGCTAAGATGAAGATCTCATGAACTTACCACTTGCACAAACAGGATATTTGAAACTGTCATTGTTTACTCACTGATGAATCATCATTTTCTCAGGCAATTTTACCCAGCAATAACTCAAGACTGTATATTCCATTATGATCATGGAGTTTTCACATAACCTGCAAGGATATCTTAAGCAGCATTTAGATCTGCTGTCAGATTTTGTTTGTTCCCAAGTAATTTGCTTCAACTTTTGTAAACAACTGCAAGACAGTCAAAAATAAAGATTTGTTTTCTTTGAAAATGATGCATCAATACAAATCTGTAAAAGCAATGCAACTGAAGTGAATAAAAAAGGATATCTGTAAATCCTTTCAATATTCATATTTCTTTTATACAAAAAGGATTAAGTTTTGACTATTCACAGATGGCCTGGCACCAGCTCATATGCTTCTTTAGTTAACAATCCAAATTGCAAAACTGAAGGTTTTCAAGTTCTGTCCATCAGCTTAAGTCAAGTACCATAGCAGAAAGAGCATTCATGTCCCTCATGTGGGGATGCTGGGCAAGTATCTCTTCGATCTTCCTTTTCTGCTCAGAGCTGGGGAATATTTTTCTCAAGGCCTCTTTCAAATGGATGGTTTCTGTAGCAGATCGTGGATGTGGTGGGAGGGCTGAATTAGCTGGTGAAGCAGGTGGAAACACAGGTAATATAGGCACAAGACCAGGTAAGGGGCTCTTTGGTGAATGTCCACTACTCTCTGATTGCATCAGGAAATGTGATGTCCCAAAACGAGGCAGACTTCCGCTTGCAAGGCCATACTGGGGTGGAACATCTCTGCAAAACAATTAAATACAGAATATTAAATAGCCTATCAATGGTAAGTTACGAAAACAAAAGAATCACAGCCTCCTAGAGTTCTATGGGCTTTCGAGCCACATGCTCTCAAGCTCTTCCTATGGAATAGGCTTGCATTCAGTCTTTACTAACACTACCAAGATTTTGTAGTCTTGCTTATATTTGAACTTTAGCTTCCCGTAAGCTGGTCATTAGCACTTTTGTATTTTCATTAGATACAAGCAACTCATAAAGCTTTTAAAAGTTTATGGAAGCACCATTCTGTTCTACATCAACTTTATTTTTCCAACCAGGCCTCAGTTGAGAACTATACTCACAATAATGCTCCTTTAAGTTTAATCTGGCCAATTAATTATAGGATATTATTGATGGGTGACCACAGAGAGAGATAACCACATCCTCAAGTCTTGGTACCTAAGGAAAGATACAGCTTCTTTGTTTCACTCCTATACTATGTTTTGCTATCTTTTGCCCAAGATCTCCATTTTATCTCTCCTCTATATAGGAAACAGAAGAATACCTGTATCTTTAAATAATTTAACTACATATATTCAAAACTCAAAAAACACAGAAATATCAAATATATTGTTAGCTGTCAATATACAGTGCAAAATTATTATGTCGAATACTAAGTACAGGTTTAGCCTCCCTTATCCAGAAATCTGAGCATTACATTTGGATTTCCACCATTTCACAGATCCTTAGTCTCTCTCCAGCCTCATGTTTCATATACAATACAAGTAGCAAATTAATGAGACATGAGGCTATTCCAAAAAGGTATTGTATTCTGAAAGCGAAAACAATCTAAAATATGGAACATTTGTAGCCCTAGATAAGAGAAACTCAATCTGTAATAGCTGCTTTTTCTTTGAAACACTTGTTTTCTAAGGACTAACTTTAGAAAATGAAAGAAAAATAAGAGAGCAACACAGAGTTGCCCATTTCTAAAATTGCAGTCATTAAGAAAAAGAAATCTTGATGTGTTATCATTTGACACAAATAACTACCATTCAAACATTCTGCACTGTCAGATGGGCCTTTAGAGTACTGCGAAGTCAGCTAACCAAGGATGGAACTTTCTCCTCTTTAGATGCCCCAGAACTGACACAGAAGGTTCAGGCTTGGTATTGCTTTATGTATCAGTATTTAAATTATTTTAAGAGACAGAAGCACAAAGACCAATGTCGTTCCCAGCTATGGATGAAGCAAGTCCTGTAGCTGCTTCTATGCAGCCCCAAAGTAGCAAATATTGTGACATTAAACACACTAACAGATGAGCTCTGTATCAGCGATTCAACAACTGTGTGTCCTGTGATGTGATATAAAACTTTGTATTTATGCGGTAACCACCACAATCTAACCTTAGAAGATGTTATAGTGATGTGCTTGCCTTACTTATCTCAGGGCTACACCCCAGTGTTAACATATACAACTAAGTGTGGCAACAGAAGATGAAAAAATCCTCCAGCAAAGCCACTGATCTTAACTGTCTTGCATGGTTTTACATTTAATGGTCTTTTCAGTCCTGCACAGGACTTTTCTGTTTCAACTGGGGCATCTATGCCACCCTTTAACAACAGTAACAAGTGGGGCCAGGAGTGAACAAAGTCCAGCCCTTCAGATGCCATTCTCCTAACATTTCCCACCGTGGACTAAGCAGGCTAGGGATGATGAGAATTGCAGTCCAACAGCCTCTGGAAAGCCACCTGTGACTTAGAGCTTTGAATATGCCAAGAACACTCTACCTGATATGGGTGTTCTCCTCAAGAAAACGTTCTATCCCTGGTCCATTTCGTCCCATAGGATCATCAGGAATCATGAAAATGTCTCCAGCAAAAGTGTACGGGAGTAGCCTACAACAGCAAGGGAGTGGGGGGGGGGTTGTACAAAGAAAACAAGACTTTCAGATCTATAATTTATCTGTAAGTTATGTAACTATTTACACTGTATATAAACATACAATTGGTATTTATTTTGCCTATCTCTACTGTGCAGCAGTTCTCCAAAGGTGTCAAAAGATTCCTTTACTGAGAGAAATCATGGACTGTATCCGGGATCATTCGCATGCAAAATCTGTGTTACCAATGGGCTAGAATGTGTATTCAGGGAACATAAACCATCCTGAATACAGTCTAGCATCACAGAATCCATAACTACTTGGATTCTAGCTGAGGGTTAATACACAATTCAGTTACTGAATCTGATACTGTTCAGAGTCTACTTCAAATGGAAATGACCCATCCATTATCATACCTCAGATGTACAGCTGCCTCAAGATGTGACTTTAAGGCACAGAGGAGCTCTTTAAAATTTATGGCAAGAGGAGTTCACCTCTATTGTCTCGAAGACCTGTGATGGACAAACTTCACTTAGCTCTATTTGGAAAAAGCTCAATAATTTTGAATTCTCTCCCGCTGTAGTATTGGTACAACCATGGTGATCTACTGTTTCAGCTATGGTGAAGAGCTTGGAAAGTTCTAATTCCCATATCTGAAATCAAGAAGGCACCTGGAAACAAGATGAAGAACTGCCACCACTACTACATAAACCATTTCCAGGAAACAAATCAAAACCACTGGCTCACATACAGATACTCTCCAAAGGAAAGAACATTTATCAGCTGATCTAGCAACAGCAATGAATGTTTTGGGAAGAAGGCAGAGTGAACATGAAAAATAGAATTCAATTGAGCACCCATGGACAAAATAGCTCGGCTTGTAACTCACTTGCTCTATGTATGAAAGTATGTTCTGCCACTTCAGCTGTAGCCCACATCATCAGTGCCCTCTCTTCATTTAGAACAAGAGAGGCCTGTAACCTGAGAAATATCCCCTGCTGTTCTAGCCTTCTTGAATGCTCGGTGGACATCAACCATAACAGTGGCTCGTTTGGTGATCAGAGGACCTTGACAAGCGCCTGAACTTGTTCTCTCCTTTATCCCATAGTGATAAAGGAAGCTTGAAAAAGCATTCATTCTTCAATAAGTAAGGCAGACTGAGGGTGATCAGCAGGGATCTATCACCTCCTGCTCTGTGGGACTACATTTACTATCTGTGTTCACTGATTGTCTGGAATTTATCATCAGAGAAACTGATTCTGAGAATCACAGTTCTGCAATATTTTACTTAAAACTGAAGCTTCTAGTCATTAAGATTAGAGGGGAAAAAAGTCTATCATGTCTAGTAAGGACAGGTGAGCACACAGAGGAATATTTGGATTAAGAGTAATTAAGATAGGGAGTTTCTTCTCCAATCCACTGATTGCAGTGCTGCCCTCCAAACAGTCACAACAGAGATGCTCAGTGGAAATGAAAAGTCTCCTTACAGATACACACTGCTCAGCTTGTCTTCAGCAGTATAAGCACAAGTTTTGTATGCAAAAGGCCTAAGATTCAATCCCCAGTATCTTCAATTCACAGGGCCAGGCAACTACCTGAGGTTTGGGCCCCCTAAGCAGTCTCCTCACTGCACCCCAGAGGGCTGCAGCCCCCATCACTCCATATGGCTTCCTTCAGATAATGGAGGGAGCAATTTCACCAGCCCCCCTGCAGGGCCAAGAGCAGCTTTTTATCCATAAAGAAACTGTAAGTTTCCTGGTTAACCCAAGGCCTCCCTGGGCCTAAAAGAGTCCAGGGGAGCCAAATGTATGATGAAATTGACCTCCTCACCTCCCAAAGCACATGGAGGGTATTTCAAGTAAAATATTTTTTTAATGCTTTCCAATGTATTTGGGAGAGAGGCTGGAGCTTTAAAAGTGACCTTGGGGCCCACACCTTCTCCACCCTTGATTTGAAAGGATCAGGTAGCAAATCATGGGATCAATGTCTGACTCAGTAAAAGGCGGATCCATATGCATCTTTCCCTTCAAGAAGCAACATGGGGGGTGGGGAGAAGGACATTTCTGTAAAGAATAGAAGACTGTCTGCCATATGTAGCAGTGCCCCATGACTGTGTTTTATTTAACTATCCAGCTTTTCCCCTTAGAAGAGTTGTGTTATTTCTACAAGCTTAGTGCCATGCTGCAGTGGTGGCTTTCATATACTGCCCCATGAATTCATATTTAACTTCACTTCCTTCTTCATAACTTAACCAATTACATGTCCATCTCCCCTTGGGAAATTCTGTAGGAAAAATGCAATTACCTCTTTTGAATAATCTCTCTCCAAGAAGGGGATTCATTCACAAATTCTCTGAGGTTATCATTGGTAACAACTACTCCTCCAGTTTTCTCAGCAAGATGCAGCAAAAACCTATGACAACATTTGTGAAGAGAATCAGTGTTCTTGCCCTGAATAAATAGTACCTCAAAGCCTGCTCAAGATGCAGCTTTTAAAGAAGATACGCCATGTCCTACTGTTCTGTGCTGGAACAGTCTGTAGTTCCAGGCCTTCCCAAGAGTTAGTTTGGTGTTGAATACTATCATGTGTTACTGCCATAGATAAACCTCACTGGTGATAAATGATGCAACAGATGGTCCATACATGAGAAGTGTTCCAGTCCTTTCGCTAAAGGGGTCCTGCATCCGCTCACAACTAATAGTGGAAATGGGCTACTAAGCAACTAATTCTACCCAGAGTCTCCCTGGCCAACGATCAAATTTCCCATTGCTGGCCAAATGGGACCCCTGCACTAGGTTGCAACCCTCCTGGGCAAGGCCAATGGAAGAAGGGAGTTCCAAAGATTACAAAGTATGGAAACAAACAAAGAAAATCCAAGTGCTGAAGCATGACCTGTGTCTCTCCTACTCTCTAAATCAGCTGTGAGAACTGGGCAAGCAGCTTGGTAACAGAAGAAAATTACTGCCCCAGTCTCTTCCCAGCCTTCATATCTTTTCCTAGCCTTGAGCTGCCACACTAATACGAAAAGGATCAAAGTCACTTACACAAATTAAGTCTTTCCTGCCACTGAATGCCTTTTAACTTCTGGCCACAATGCTATTAAGAACTCTAAAACCCATCTGCCTGGTGGCAGAGGCCCAACTCTCTACAGCTACCATTCAACAGGAATTCATAGATCCTGACTATGTGATGCACCAAAAGTCACATACATAACAGAACCACTGTGCCACTTACAGTATGGGGCACAACAGTGCCCAAATTTAATCAGGAGGCAGTATTCTAGCTAAGCCTGAATCAAGAAAAAGGTTGTGCATAATTGTGCCTGAAAAATGATATTATGTATGCCTTCCATCTTCCCTTTCTGGAACAAAAAGAGGGAAAAAAAATCCTTAATATTTTAATTGTGCTTTCAGCAATGGTATTAAACAATTTATTTTTGTTGCTGTTTTGCCAATTTCAACACTGTTTGATTGCCCAGCTGTTGCTTCTATTTAGACTTTTTTGTCTATTGATTTTAGAT
>CAOLHI010006987.1:0-20303 GCA_948474755.1 Ctenosaura bakeri
ACATTTAGCTTGGATAAGAGAAGACTGAGAGGTGATACAATAGCCATCTTTAAATATGGGAAGGAATGTTATGTAGTAGAAGAAACAAGTTTGTTTTCTGCTATTCCAGAGACTTTAATGGAAGTCAGTGGATTCAAATTGAAAGAAAAGAGATTCTACCCAAATATTAGGAATCTAATGGTTTAAGTGTTATTTGACAATGGACTGGCCCACCTGGAAAGGTTGTGGATTCTCCTTCTTAGAAGGTCTTTAAACAGAGTTTGAATGGCTGTCTCTCCGGAGTGCATCAGCTATGCATTCCTTCATGAGACGAAGTTGGACTAGATGGACCTTCTGGTCACTTTCACTTCTAACATTATATAATTCTAACTAAAGCTATCTTGTTCTTCAAACCAGAAATATCTAACAGAGCTTCAAAATGTTACTTCTTCAAATCATATCTTTCAGAATTCTACCTGGGTTTTCTGGGCATGTGTCTTCTGATCAGAGGCTGGTAACTCACCCAGTGGAGATCCACTTTGCGAACCACAAATATAGATAAGTTCACTTAACAGATGGTTGAGGAACCTCTTTCAAACTGACGCCTACATTCCAAATTCAATTTCAAAGAAGTTCTTGCAGGCCATTTTCCACTAGTCAGTGGAGCCAAAGGGAAATGAGTAGAACCAAAATTACCAGCCTATTTTAGCTTAAAATTATTGCACTCAGTATCCTTAGAAAACACATTTAAAGCTATTAAAATGGGGAAAATACTGGAAAAAAGGCTGGAAAACCACCAGCTGGAGAACCTGAAAAGGGTTACGCTCAGCCCCAAGTCTGAGATTCCCTATCCCTGCCTTAATTTTTTTAAGATTACCTAACTTCACAAGTGTTTCTGGATTTTCTGGCAACATTGTAACTTTTACAACAGATCTACTGCTTGATCCAAGCCAGGTTTGTTAAAATGTCACTGTCTGAGCGTGAGTCTACCCTTGGTTTTCTATTGTGTGTCTGGGAGTGTTACCATGCCATACACCCTCATTCCATGATATAGTATATTTGGCAAATATTCTTTGCCAGGTCAAGGAAGCTCTGGTGTTAATGAGCTTGCAAATGTCCTCTCAATGACTCAACCTTCAGATAGAAAAGCACCTGAAACCACCTACTGATTGTCTCTTCCCACCAAGACTCGCCCTTGTTTCCTCACCTGGCCACCCATTAAGGAGCTATCATGATTCCCATCAGTACTTTGTCATCTAATGCTAAAGCCATTAGCCCATTCCAGATCCCATTGTTTGCTCTGCCAGAGAACCGTTAGCACCCTACCCTCAGGATGGAAACAGGGTATTTAAACCATGGATCTGAGCCAGATAATGTATAGTACTCTGGGTGTCATTCTGTTGCTCTAATTCCCACTCTCGTACTACCCTCAGACCTTTAGTCTAAGCCACATCGCTTTGTCTCTTTTCTGCAGGATAGGTAACTATCACCCACTTGGCCCCAACTTCTTACTATCCAATTTTTCCTTCTTTTTCCTTCAGTTAGCTTTGCGTGATTTTGAGACTGCTTGAATCTTGTGTGTGTGTGTGTGTGTGTGTGTGATTATTAATTCCCCCAATAAAACAAAACCTTCTTTGAGTCTCTGAGTGGTGTTCCTACATTAGTAGCAATATACACAGACATAAAAAATCCTGCTAGGTTACCCCTCTCTCAAGCCTGGCATTCCCCACTGTTTCAAGGAGGCATTGGCATTGTGGGTGGACCTTTGAGTGACTCACTTTTTGGGGTAAGAGAAGGCTATAACGGTTAGTAGCCTTGGACAGGGAAGGAACTACGGGGGGGGGGAAGCCTGCATCTTTTAAGTATCCAGACTGCCTACAGTCTTAGTTCTGAGACTTCTGAGGCCTCTAAACACAACAAGCATCTTTTTAGCCATGACTTGAAGAACTGCTGAGGGATATGTGTGACCTATATATAAGCCACACCCTTAATCTATAACCAAAGTCAGTGTAACTCTTGCGTTCAGTTCAGTCTCATCAAGGGCACTGCAGGCAACCCTCCGCTATTCCCATCTACCCAGATGATTTATGCATAGAAAAATTAATTGTGCCATGGGGAAGTCCTGCCACTTTCAAGTCTCCACCACAGATTCTCATCACACAAGTCACTGGTTTAAATGTCATTGGGGCAAATTCGAGACAACCATGGAATCAAGAGTATGAAAATATAACATCCGCTTCCCTCACTACCAAGGGTACAATGAGCCTATTATATGCACTGCCTACAGAGTCTTAGGCACAAACATATAAATACAAGTTTTTTATGGCAGTCTCAGTACAGCAAGGGAGCCAACCAGTATTAAATAAGTCATCTGCCACATGCAGCCAGTGGTTGCTCCTCCAAATGATTAAAATATGACCTTACTATGCAGAAACACTTCCTTTTTCTAGCAACACCTTCATTCTCCACCTCCACCTGCCTTGTTTATTTTGTTTAACGGCTTACCTGGGGCCATAGATTTGTTCTTCAATATTTTAAATGCTGGTGGCATTTGAAAGGTAAAGATAGCGTGCTCTGACAAACACAAAACTCAAACCATTTGCCTTAATCCAGAAATCTTCTTGACATAATACAGGGTCCCTTACTCTTCTGCCACCCATGAAAAATGCATCCTTCCAAACATGATGGGATCTGTCCACCTCCACTACCTGCTGTCATGTTGTGTAAGACAATGAAAAAAGGTTTGTTAGATCTAGCACCCAGCACTATGGCCCAATAACAGTGGGAAAGGTAGTGTTGGGGGCTTCAGTGGAAGGGAGAACTGATAACAAATTGATAAAAATTGCTTTCCACACCTCACCAACAGTGGGAGCATTCTCAGCAAAACTCTGCTCAAGGATACTCCCACCCATGGTGGTGGGGTAACTACAGATGTGATCTCTTCATATAATCATAATCACACACAAACACACATCTTTTTTTCTCAATAATATCTCAGGAGTCATGGGTAGCATTGCCAGACTGAAAATTGGAGAGGGCTCCTGATCCTTTAAAGGTTGTGTAAAAGAGACAATTTCAGAAGGCATTGCTTCTTATCCTATTGTGTTGACAAGCAACACCTGCTGAAATTCCTTCTCCTATGCAATCGTTAATGGTACAGGAGCCATCTCCAGTTTTACTCTGGCAACCCTAGTCATGAGGACTATTTCTCCACATTTTTGGACTCCCTGGGCCATTTTACACCAAGAAGACATCTTTTTTTTACAACGGAAAGTGACCAGGAAGTTACTTCCTGTTTTAATTAAAGGCTTACCTAAGCCTAAAACAATCCAGGAAGCCCAAAACCATGGAACAGGTCTTTGGGCAGATTTGGGGGGGGGATCTAGATTTTGATTTTTTTTCTTTCTTTATCTTTAGTGCCACAAAAATAGCATGGGTTGCACTTTGACCACTCATGGTTTTAAGTAAAGGTGGAAAAATTTATTCATTCTTAGAGATGAATTCAACTTCAGGGACCACATTCCAATAGTGGGAAGGGACAAAGAAAAACGTGTGGGACCCAAAGTACGTATTTGAGGGTTTGACTTTCATGAATGTGTGATTATTTGTTTCTCCAGCCCCTCCTCCCCATCTCAAGTGCTTCCTTGCTGGGGGGAACCTTCCCTTTTAGTAGCTCTGATCAGGCCATGCAGCCCTTAAAAAAAATTCTTCCTCCTTCACCACCACCAGCTGCTACCTGGCCACCTTAGGACAGATCACAGCCCAATTTCTCAGCACTACAAACCCTCTCCTGATGCCCCCCATACACCCAAGGAAAGAGACAGGTAAGGGAGAGGCAGTATAGGGTCACCATGCTGACCTACCCCCTTTCCCTCTGTGTTCTCTGACCATGCTTCAGCACCCTTCCCACAGAAACACATCCACATTTTGATATTTGCAGCTTTTCCACTTTTGTGGGGGTTCTGCTCCTCGAACCCTAGCAAATGTTGAGCTCTAACTGTGGCAGTATACTTTGACTTAAAGCTCTTACTACTTGATAACAAACTCAGGAGAGGCATTTCAACTTTTCAGAATGGGGGAACCTCACAAAACTCTAGAAACCACCAAATAATGGTATTTTGTGGGATTTCAGACCTCCACATTCTGATTCTAAGAGGACCCAATTTGATTCCAGGAGACCATGATGTTTTCCAATCCTGGTTTGAAGCCGACCATGATTAGTCATTAACCTCATGGAAATGTTGATGAAGGAAGGGAGAGAGAATCCATAAAGGAGCAGGAAGAAAGAAGAAGCATGTATTCCAAGGGCATAGCCCATCTTGCAACCATAATCAATGCTGTGAGCCCCACTGAATTTGTATCCGACTAGACATGCATAGGATTGTCATGCAAGAGAAAAATATTAGTGGGCGCACTGATTTTTTTTCTTTTTAAATTAGGGATAAGGATAGGAAGCAGAGCCTAAATTCTTGCAACAGTATGTGTTAAATGTGGATGCCAAGAAATAAGGCCATGAAGTTGCATTTTAGCTGGAAGAGGGAAACACATTGCTTCGAAAAGCAAGGACTAGAGTGGTAAAAAAGATCAGAATCACACTGACCGTATGTTCATGTACATTTCTCCATCCTGGCTGTGTCATGACGATGGTGATGGTAATTGATGTTTTTCATTGCAACATGGTTACTGCCATATTATTGCCATCAACAAATTGTGAAATGCATGCCATTTGACCAAATCAGAAAAAAAGGGAAATTGCTTTCTAATATTTTCTGCATTTTTTCCCTCTTGGTTTACTAATAAATTAGAGACTTTCTGGAAGCTGGTCTGTCAAATACAAGTTCTTCTTCTTCTTCTTCTTCTTCTTCTTCTTCTTCTTCTTCTTTCTCCTCTCTCTCTCTCTCCCCCTCTCTCTCTCTGTACGAATGCATTGAACTCCCCAAAGAACTCTGCCTCTGCTTAGTCCTGTGTAATTCTCTTTCATTTACCCACTTCCACCGCACCAATTTTCAAAAGATATATTCCAGCCAAAGGGAACAAAGTCAAAATCCTGAAAGGACTTCTGTAAAAAAAAATTCTTCCAGATTTTTTTTTTCTTTTTACTGTGCCCTCTTCACCAACTGGCCATGGGACCTCAGCTTCCCCACTGGCAGCTTCCTTTATGGACGACTCCTAAGGTACTTAAAGATTAAAACAAAAGTCGGGGGGATAAACCATGTAAGCTTTTCAGTATGAACATTGAGTGGAATCATCCAGCTGTCATGCCTGAGTGCAAAAAGGAAGGTTAGCCACCCCAGGAAATGGCTTGTGTTGCAATAAATAAATAAATAGAGTTGCCCTACTAGCTTTAAAATAATGCAGTTTGTTGGTTGCATAAATATAAATTAGATCTCATTCACTATGTGTACAAAAATATAGACATTCCCCCCAAATACTGTTTTAAAAAAACAGTTATCAATTCATAGTGAAGAGGAAAAAACTCATCCATATAGCATTGGTTGCAAAACCCCTACTATAGAAAATGAATATGGTTTTCTGGATGTGTATTGAGGCAAATGTATTTAACCATTGCTGACGTAGTTACTATATATTATTGTTAAGGTTTGCTCTAATGGTTACAATTAAATTGTTAAATTTAATTTAATTTAATTGTTATAATTAAATCCACATGTGGCTGTTTTGCGTGGTAAAAAGTACTTTCTCTGCATAAAATGGTAATTATATGTAGGAATATTGTTTCCTTTGAAGAAAAGCTGTTTTCTGTGCAAAAAAAAAAAGGGGTATTTTCCACACAAAACAACTACACTTGAATTTTGCGCAGAATAACTCCTGAATTGCGAATCAGCTTAGCAAACTGAATAGTTGGCAAAGACTTCATTTTAATGGGAAGAAGATTGCTAAAGTTACTCACTGTTTTATTCAAAAATTTTAAAAAACGTATTGAAGAATTACATGTCTAAAGTTTACCATTCCTCAGTTGATTCAATGAATCTGTCTTAGCTCAAATTTGCAATTGGATTTAGATCCTTGATTTAGATTCCCAATTAACTCCTAACTTTGTGTGATAGAATAGGATTTTTTGAAAGTAATGCCATTTCTCCATTAATTGTTAGTCCAACAAGAGAAGAGCCATTGGATCACATTAACATAAATAAGTGCCAGTTTACTAAATTCCTGTTGTGTTAATGGTTAATCTAGTTGGGATTAGCAAATAGACTTAGATCAATATGACACAGGAAATATGGACTAAATGCATAAGAAGGAACCTTAAATAAACTAACCAAGGGCAGGGATGTTGAAAAACTCTGCATTGCCTTTCTCTGGATCCCACCCGAATTCCTATTCCATCCTTTGTTAGGAAGGTAACAAAGAATTGGTTTTTAATTTCTACATGGAAATTCACACACACTTCTCCCCCAATCCCCAATTTATTAATGCACTTTCCTATCATTTGCAGTTTGGTACATGTGTTACCCGTGAACTGTAGGCTGTCTCTTCAAGTTTTAATTGGATTCAGTTGTTTGTATTTCAAAAATGTATGGATGATTTCATGTACAAGAAATGAACTGAATGTTTCACACAAATGTGCAGAGTTCAAAGGCAAGACATGCTTTATTTCATAGTCAACCTAAGGAGGTCCAAAATGGATAGCTTCATGAAAATCCCTGAAACTATTTCCAGTCCTCAATTAAGTATTTCTTCAGAACAAAACCAAAGAAGGAAAGCAGGAACCGTAGCTGTCCTTTATGAGGGCCTACCAACCAGTTTCCTTCTGGTTTAAAGTTAAGAAGGGTTAGTGTCATTACATTGTCTATTACTGTGGCATAAGTCCCGGCTGAGACACAACAAGAATAGCTTGGAATGTGCTGAAATTGCTCCATAGCCTTTTCACTCTACCCGTGTTAGAATTTTGATGCCAGGGAGCAGTGGGAGCTGGGAGGGATCAGTTGAGATCAGACCAGTCCTTCTGTGAATGTATGTCTTTCTCTGCCCTTGAAAGAAGATTGCCAAAAAATGCCGCAACGCTGGGATACTCTAAGAGGCATAAGAGTATTAAGCATTTAAGGTGATAAACCTACCCTTTAGGAATCTATTCCAGAGTAAGTAAAGCTGTGGCCCTGGGACAAGGCTGTAATTCTTCACTAATTTTTTTCTTGAAGAAAGCAACATGTAATAGTTGCAATTCTCTTCTCCCTGTGAAAAAGTCTCAAAACTGTGCTTTCACAATTCAGAACTTCTTCTGTGCAAAATTCACACAACGTTGTTTTGGGCAGAAAACAGAATTTTCTGCCCAGGAACAACATTTTGATGCACTCTCTCTCTCTGTCTCTGTCTCTGTCTCTCTCTGTATATATACACAAAAAAATCTGATGTATAATCTGAGGAGTAAATGCTGTTTCTTGTGCAAAAAAATGCTGTTTTTTGTGCATAGAGTCTCATCAATCCAGGATTTTTCTTCTTGGGGTTTCCCAAGAAACATGGGTTTTGACCATTGGGGATATTTTTGAAAATTCTTTCTATCCCTACCCCATGACCACATGCCACTCCCAAAGCTGTTTCTGAAAACCCCAACTTGCTAAGAATCCTCTTCTCAGCTATCTTGCACTGCTTTACATTTAAAAAAGGCAATTTTCCACTTCCAGTTGCTATTTTTCCATTTATTAGATTTTTGCACTTCATATGGCACCCCAAAATCAGGGTACTTTTCACGTTACACAATTACAGCATTATGATTCCACTTTAACTGCTATGGCAACATCCTATGGAATCCTGGGACTTATAATTTGGTGGGACATTAGAGTTCTCAGGATTCTGTGACAGTTAAAGTAAAATTATGTTGCTCTACTTGTGCAGTGTGAAAGGACCCAGAAAACTGGCTCCAGGGTCCACCAAAGTAGCACATCAAATCTAAGCCAAGAAACAGAGGGGGGAGGAAGAGCAAGACGGAGGAAGGGATGGAGCAAGTGAGATAGAATAGTTTGTAGGTCCAGTCTCATGTATAGACTTCTAGATTCTTTATAATCAAAGAAGTAGAGTGGTGTTCAGTGGCATAAAAGTATAACTCAGGCTTCATACTATGAGATAGATCATCTATACTTGACTCAAGACAAGAGTCAGAGGACTGGTGAGAATGTACTTTTTGGTTCATTGTACTGGTGTCAGAGCGAAGTAATAAATCACCATGGCAAGAACAAATGAAGACATACACCAAGTGACATTATGTACAGTATCCAGTCAGACACACATTCTGCAAAATTAATGGTGCTGTGTCAAATTTGTACGGCACTTGAATTTAAGAGGCATCCTCTGCTCTCCCAACCACCCACCCTGCATACCTCCTGCAACCAAACAATTTTTATTTTTGAGATCCTGATTCTATATGCCACATGTACCCTCCGAATATGGTATTCAGGGGGTGCAAAGCATCTTTTGACACTTAAGTGAAATCCTTTAAGTGAAGTTATGCTACTGTGGGATTTGACACAGGACTTTATTAAACACCAATGGAAAATTCATCAACACAAGATCTTGGGGGTACTGTGGGGCTAAAGTGGGTTATAAATGCTACCTTGAGTTCACTGGAGAAAATGATGGACAGAAATATAACTAATAACGGCCTATGGAGGATGATGGTTTCACCCTTATGTGAAGGATTTCTGTTGGGTTCAATAAAGCTTCCTCCTACCTCCTTCTTTCCTCTGTGTGCATTATAGAGAAAAGTTGATTGTTAAGAACTGGGTTTGCTAGATCTCAGGATCATGGCCTGAGTTTCCCTTTTTTTTTAATGGGTCACCTCTAGGTAGGTGTTAGGGTTCTAATTCTTCGGTTTTCAAAGGACCACCATTGGATGAGACAATGTATGTGTGCAGATCTGCAGCCAGGACAGCTTTTTATCAGCCATGTGTCTGAGTCTATGTGTCTGTTCTTCCTTTCCCTTTCCCTTTCCCTTTCCCTTTCCCTTTCCCTTTCCCTTTCCCTTTCCCTTTCCCTTTCCCTTTCCCTTTCCCTTTCCCTTTCTGTCTCTCCCTCCCTCTCCCTTTCTTTTTTTGTGCTCTGTTAAAAATATTGGCCCTTTCTGCACAAGGCGAGGGAATCTCTCCATGCCGTTACCTACGCTTCTTCTGGGGTCCGAAGCAACGCGGACTGTCCTTGAAGCCCTTCCGCAGGGCTCCTCCTTGGTCCAGGGCGAATCGGAGCAGTGCAAGGTCTGTAGATCCGCACTGCTCCGGCTTCCAAAATGGTGGCTGCCAGCTTCCAAAATGGTGGCTTCCAGCTTCCAAAATGGCAGCTTCCAGTTGGTCGTGGGTCCCAACCAACTGCTGAAGCTCACCACACCTAAAGCCCGCCCTCCGCAGATTGCAGGCTCGCATTGGTGTGAGCCTGCGAACCTGCACAAGCGAGCAGGAACGCAATGCCGCGTCCCAAGAAAATAAAGACCTGTTTTTTCCGGTCTTTCAAAAATACGCTGGAGGACCACTTGGGGTCATCTTGGAGTGGACTGAGGTGCGGATCTCCAATAAGTAGTCCGCTCCTAGTCCGCTCCAAGGTGCAGACAACCTCCATGAGAGGACGCACTGCCCCGTTCTAATTGCCTGGTGTAGAAAGGGCCATTGACTTTGGATTTCAGTTTCCAAATGTCAGCCTTGATTTGGTGCAATTGACATATCTATTTTCTTTTATTGCTAAAATAAATGTTCCTTATCCAGTCTTCCCTCTAGAGGAATAATCCCCTGACTTCATCTTGGTCTGGAATAGCCCCTTCAGGCTTGGATTCCAGTCCTGATTTTCAAACAGGAAAGTAGGTTCTAGTTTGGCAACACATGTGTTTGTGTTTGGATGGCCAGTGGTGAGTAACTGTGGTTGTTGTTTAAAGCATAAAGCTTAATGACATCACCAGGACTCATCCCCAAGATATCATTATCCTTAGCTCCTAGTTTTTTCCCCAGAAATCTCAGGGCCTGAGATAAACCTTATCTGGTGACCCTACTGAATACTTCTCATATCTCCAGAAAAGAATAACATGGGAAGCTGCTGCACACACCATTGTGTGCAGCATTGTGTACACTTGACCATTGTCAGATAATTGCCTGCATCAAAGGTGGAGAAAATGTGGCTGCTGGGACTGGATGTGGATGTGAACTTTCTTGTGTAGCCTTAACCATCAAAGTGTCTTCATGCCAAAAAAAAAAAAAAAATCTGGAAACACTCAAATGCCATTCCTGGATGCCTCTGAGACTGACTGAGTTGCCTAGAACACACTTAGCTCCCAAAACCATAATCACAAAAACCTTTTAAACCCTATAATGTACCTGGAAATTGCAACTATAAGTGGTTTCTTGTTGTAGCTTTGGTCTAAAATGGCCCCAAGTGTGTGAGGTTGGACCCTCTCCCATCCAGTTGTTCACTGGTTGTGCACTGATTGTTAGTGGCTCTCCAGGGTTTCAGGCCCTGTCTGGAGATTACAAGGACTGGATGCTGAGCCTTCAGCTTGAAAAGCAAATTTTCTACCATGGGGCAACAGCCTTTGCCCTTTATTTGAGGGGAGGCAGACATAAATATACCTATGGCCAAGACCCTGAATTGGGAGATGTAGCTAAAACAATGGGCCTTTCCACCCCACACTGTTACAGTGCTATTATTCCACTTTCAACCTCCTATTGAATCCTGGGGTTTGCAGTTTAGGGAGGAGCCTTTAGAATTCTCACCCAGTTCTTTGGCTCCAGTAAACTACAAACAACAGAGTTCTACAGGAGGTTGAAAGTGGAATAATAGCACTATAACAGTGTAGGGAAAAAAGGCCCAATGTAGCTACATCTCAAGGTGCTGCTTCCTCCAAACCCACTTTCTAAGTCCTGCAGGCCTTCCAACAGAGACATTTCAATGGTACTGGAGAGTGGGGTGGTAAGCAAAGATGTGTCCAGCCCTCTTCTGGTAGCAGGATGTGATGTGACAGGCAGCACTGCCTATTACATTGCACCCCACTGCTGGCAGAGGGTTGGATGTGTCGTTGCTCACTACCCTGCTCTCTAGCACCTTGGGAAGTTCTCTTTTGGGAGGCTTCCATGGCTTAAAGAGTAGGTTTGGGGGTTACTTTGGTCACTGCAATGGTATAACCTTTGTAAAAATGAATTTGTTTAATTGAAATGTCCTTATTCAGACTTATGATGCATTTACTGAACAGGATGCCAGCTCATCTGTTGAGATCTAGTGCAGCCCTGCACACATGGGCAATCCAACCGATTGGAAATGGGATATCTCCTGAGTATTTTGTTTTCCGCCTCTTTTTCTTTGGGAGGAATGCTACACAGGGTACCTCAGCTCCACCAGAATTATTAGCTTTAATGTCAAAATGGATATGGACATTCAGAGTACAATTTAAAAATTACCAATTTTCAATGCAAGGTTTAAGTCAAACTTAGAGAGAATACGAAAAAGCCCTCTTTTAAAAAATAATGGGCTCTCTCTCTCTCTCTCTTCTTTTTTTTTTTTGGTATTCCATCTTCAATTGTCAGATTTCCATAATATGAACTGCTTGATAGTTACTTTCCCTTTAAATTATTTTTTAAGCATACAGGCAGTCATATCTGATTTGAGGTTTTCTTTCTCTCTCTCTCTCTCTCTCTCCTTCTCTTACTTTTCCTTTCAATTACTTCCGTCCTTAATACGAACAATAAGGGTACTTCATCACACAACCTCTGTGGGACTCCTAGAACTTAAGCGGACTATAGACAGGTGTATAGATAAGGATTCAAAGTCTTTGTTCCACTGTCCAGACAGAATATGTTTAATCTTTCTCTCTCTCCTTTTTCTGTGCCATTTAAACTTTAACCTAGTAGTAACTTTTACTGGCGTGAATTCTCAATTCAAAGGTTTAAAGATGAAAACGTCTTTGCCTTGGAACATAGCTTGAAAACTTCATTCTTAGACTGTGTTTCTTTTGAACTTCTTCTTGCAGGATTTTTTATTTTATTTTATTTTGCCAAGGTTCCAGCCTTTTTACAGTACAGGGCTTTCCAGACCTAGCAGCAGGAGCTATCTAAAGAGGAGAGGGGGGAAAAAAAATACTAGAGTAAAAAGTCCAAAGCACCATAATGGAAGATATTTAAACTGTTGATCAGGAGGGGAAGCTACATTCTCCCTGATTTAGAGGGTAGATAAGAATATTACTTTCCTCCATACCATAAAGCAGCAGAACTCCAACTTAAGAGACATATATCCAGGGCCAGCCTTACTGTTAGCCTGAGATTATTGCCTCAGGCTATAGTTGTGGGGACAACAGAAGCAGCAACCCTCTAGCTTGCCCTCTTTTGTCTGTTGGAAAAATGATTTCCTTTGGACTCCAGCTCTCAAAATCTCACCTCCAGTTTGGCCTTTCTGGGATTTGTATTCCAAAGCAGTACTGTTTCCAAACTCTGCTGTTGGGGGACAGCACTATGGATCCTCTAAACAAGCCGCCTACCTGAGTTGAGGAATGGGACTCATTCTCATCATCAATACTGAAGTAAAATTCCACGAGTCAATCCAGTCGGCTTCTGTAAATGAGTAGAGGGGGCAACATCTTGTTCTTCATCTCAGGGAGCAAAAAGTTTGGTGTCAGAATCACCCAATATTTCAGAACCAAGAGAGCCCCTGTCTTGAGTGTACACACCTCCACTTCTTATACCAAAGAGACAAAGCTTCATTATACCATGTTACACCATTCCAGAGCTTTCTACATATTGTTTCAAGCTAGCTGTGTTCATACTTTGATGCTCCATAGTGCTGCATTCCACCTCAGATCAGGAAGAACTACTTCCAATCTATCTAACTGACAAATCCAAGATATATCCTGATGTTTCTGTACCTCAGTTTCTCCCTAAATGGAATCCCATCACTATAAAAGAAGGCAGTACTTTCTTTAATTAACCAGCTAAAGCCAGGCACAGAGGGCATCTGGGATTAACTCCCTCCCTGCTGAGTTTATTAAATCCAATCAACACTGGTGGGCTCTGTCACTTTGGGTCTTTCTGCACTACAATGTTGCAGTGCTAGTATTCCACTTTCAACATCCTATGGAATCCTGGGGTTTGCAGTTTAGGGAAGATCATATAGAATTCTCAGCCAGAGAGTTCTTTGGCCTCAGTAAACCACAAACCCCAGGATTCCACAGGATGTTGAAAGTGGAATAAGAGCACTATAACAGTGTAGGGCGGAAAGGCCCCTTCTTCCTTCTTTGCCATCACAAACAGAACAGAGGTGATCCAAGACAGACTGTAGGCTCAATATTGTCTACACTGACTGGCAGAGGCCTCTCCTGGATTTCAGACAAGATGCCATAAAGACTGTTCCAGCTTCTTCTGTAGGAAAAGTGCTACTCAAAATGGCGATCAACAGACCAATTGCCATTCTGCAAGGCACCAGCTGCCAATCTGCCAATCTGCAGCAAGTTGTGAATCTATGTACGTTTGTGTGTCTTCACACAGATAGAGTTTTGTTGTCTGGCACATTGAAGATAGGCTGGGGAAAATTCATCACATCAAATAGCTTGAGAAGCACTGCTGTACACTGAGTGGTAACCTTTCCAGAGTATGCACTGTATTAGGAAATCTGTGGCCCTCAAGATGATGTTGGACTCCACCAGCATAAGAGAATATGGCTGATGGTCCTTGACGTTCTGGATTTCTGAAGAAAAGTTGTTGTGTTGACATTATAGTAAATAAGGCAATGCATTGTTATGTATAGTTATGTATGGTGAGTATTATATGAAATAAGGGAAGTCATCTGTTGGGAAGGGTGCGAGTACAGAGTGTTGGAGGTGACCAGTAATTGGCTGAATATTTGAATGGGATTATTGGAAGGCCAATGTGGGCGACTGTGAGTTAGAGACAGAAATTAGTTAGGGCTGGTTAGTCTAAGGCCATTTCCAAACCGGGCTTTTAAAATGGTGAAGAGCGACCTCTGATGGAGGTCTTCTGCACCGTAGAGTGGACTGGGGCAGACTACTTTTCGTAGTTCCATACCTCAGTCCGGTTCTGTGTGACCGGAACTGATCGCACAGCGTGCTTTTAAAAAACCTCTTTTTAGAAGTTTTTAAAAAGCACGGAGCGCGCGACTCTGTGTCACTCCTTCGCTGCACTCCAAAGCAGATTTGCAGGTGGAGTCCAACATCATCTTGAGGGCCACAGATTCCCTAATGCAGTGCATAATCTGGAAAGGTTACCACTCAGTGCGTGCCTGCAGATCTTCCTGGGGTGGGCTTTCGGCTGGCGAGCTTCTCCAGTTGGTGGAGAGCCTCCACCAACCAGAAGCCACCATTTTGGATGCCGGAGCAGTGCAAAGCGACAAGCTCGCACCGCTCCTTGTCCCAACAGACTCACCCAGATGCTCAGGAAATCCGATGAGTCCCGTTTTAGCGCGGGGTTCCTCCCCACGTCTGGAAAGGGCCTGAGTTGATTAGAGAAGAACTAGAACCAGGAGAGCAATCAGAATAGTCCAGCGTCAGTTATTAGAGCTGAGAGTAGAATCTGTGAGATGTGTTTGAGGAAGGTTATTTAGAATAAGTATATAGACATAGGTAACAGTAAGAACAAAGTTAAAACACTGTATTGAGTATTGTAACCACATGTGTTTGAACAAGTAACTGTGAAGAGTTTCATCATCTGTTCTATTAAATTATAGTGTTTATGCATACACATCTTTTAGGGTCACTAAACTGAGATCAAGATATCTATGTATTAGTTTGAATGTTGGTCTATGACCCTAGAGACCAGAGTTCAACTTCCCACTTGTTCATAGAAACCCACTGGGTGACCTTTGGTGAATTACACACTGTCAGCCCTAAAAAAACCTTATGAAAGGCTTGCCTTAGGGTTACCACAAGTCAGAAATGACTCGAGGACACACAATAACAACAAGATCAGATGCAATGATGACAGCAGCCTAAATAATCTGCAGAGGATCAAGAAGGGGTCTCAGTAATCTCCAGTCTGAGCTTGAAGATGTTTGCCTTTCTGGACTGCAACATCCAGAAACCCTCCATGCTAGTCAGATAACTCTGCAAGTTGTTTGTCCAAAAAGGTAAGCCCTGTGTCCAACACCATCTGGGTGGAATGCAACATAATTTTTGACAGAAAACATGTGAAAGTGCATAGGCTCAAAACTGGGTTCACTCAGCCCAGGTGCCAAATATGCCGGAAATTAAATTTTATAAGGTTTGTGAGTCAAATGAAGCTTGGTGAGCTTAATACATATATGTGCACATCAGCATTTTTTTTAAAAAAAAATGCATACCAACAACTCCCCCAAAAGAAAAATATAGAGACAATGGTTTACCCAGGGCAGAAAACTGGGAATCTTTCTAGTAAAAAAATGGCAGTTGAGGAGTATCAGATTGCAATGAAAGAGAGAGAGAGAGAGAGAGAGAAAAGGAGAGGGCAGACCAGCAGTAAGTAATCTACCTGCTTTATCCTTCTCACATGGATATTATTGGCATCTGAAGCTCTGTTAGACCATCATCACCTCAGCTGGGTTCAAAGATGGGCTGCTACCTAAAATTATTGTTTAGGACACAGGGCTGGATTTTCAGTGAAACTCAGCAGGGCCCGTGTGAGAACAATTATCAAAAGAGCTCAAATCCCATTTACACACCATGCTGGGATCTTCTAGAATGGAAGCCACTGCCAGCTGCACACTCAGTGCTTTTGCAGAAACTGGTCTTTATCCAATTCACAAAGGAAGCTAGCAAAGCTCTTCTAAAAAAACAAAACAAAACCTATCCTTATTTTTTGCAGTTCTGGACCTTTAAGAATTTTTGGGCTGTAATACAGATAAGCAAAAAGTGCAAGTTCTGCATTTCACAAGAACATGTCTTCCCTGCTGGGCAAAAGCCTCCTATACTTCCTCCTGCTCTTCTTGCTCTCCCCCACCCCCCATTCAGAAACAAAGGGCTTTTTGCTATTGTTTTAACTGCAGTTTTCTCCTGGCAGAGAGCATCAGGGACAATCTCCGTGTTGTCCTTCACACCAACAGTGTGGTGCCCGGTATCTGCCTACCCCTATCAGCAGCCCACTATTGCTGAAAGTGGAAACTAATTTCTCTTTTTGACAGTTTCACAAAAACTTTATTTCCCCCTTACCTTTGGCAATTACCTCTAACAAAACAAGCTTTTGCCTTTTGTTAAGTTCAGCATACAGCCATTCCCCACTTTTGGACCATCCACTCTTTTGACCCTTTTAAATTACAACCAGAACCCAGACATTAAATACCTGGCCTTTGACCACACATTGAATATATGAGTTTTGGTTGTAACTGAAAAGGGTTGAAAGACAGTGATTGAAAAGCAATCATGTGCTGCTGCTTTTTCTCTCAATCGGCTTGGTATCATATTTTTTGTTCGGTCTGTACTAAACAAATACATGGTGCCGAGATGCATCTCTTAGAAACTGTGCACAATGCTTCTCTTATACAGTATTTGTGCTTATAATACAGTATGGATACTTATATTTGTACTTATACAGTAATATTCATAATGGGTTCCGCTTTTCCACAATTTCTTCTTTTTGGCAGTGCTCTGACCCCTAACCTGTTGAATAAACAGAGGAACATCTGCATACTACAATTGACAAAATGGTGAAATTTTCACCTGACAGCTTTGTTGTATGGCCTAGTAGCCTGAGAACTGATATGTGGACTGGGAGAATGAAAACCTCAGAGTTTTCTGGGGCTTCCAGAGTGGCTCTCCTTGGGTTCCCAAAATGACCACCTCTCTTTTCTTATAACACCATCACTTGGTGTTTTCCTAAATTTTGTAAAGGTTTTTCCTTTCCTAAAGCTGAGTCCACTGGGAGTAAGAACTGGAACATGGCTCCCAGAAGTTCTCCAGAATTTGGATACAGCCTTCAGACTGAAAAAGGTTATCCTCATTTCATGACGAAAATATTCCACACCTTAGTGAAAACTGGAACTCAAAATGGGGCCAGATGGATACTTTATCATATGGATTGTATGAGAGCCAGTGTGGTACAGTGATTTCAATGCTAGATTAAAACACTGGGAGACCAAGGTTCAAATGCTATTCAGCCATAGAACCCCCTTGGATGATCTTGGGCAAGTCTCATCCTCTCAGCCTCAGAGGAAGGCAGTCACAACCCCCTCTCCGAATAAATCTTGCCAAGAAAAGCCTGTGATAGGTTCACCTTAGGGTTGCCACAGGGTGGAAATTGTTTGAAGACACATAATGACAACAACATGGACTGTACATCTAATAGGCCTTAGAATGACAAGTCTAGTTTTCACTTATTGAGTTGACCCTTAATCGCTGGTAAGCAAACTTCAAGGGTATTTGTGTTTTCCCTCATTAGCCCATCTTTAATTCCTGCAGTTGATTTCGATATCTTACTGCTCCCTTGGTTATCAACAATATTCCTGCATGACAGTTAGAATTCCTGAGACTAAAAAATGCAGCAAAACATAGTCTTTTACAAAACCAACTTTACAGGTATCTGTTAAACCATTTCTTTTTAAAAAGTATTCCTTTCTTTCTTTTCTCAGCCCCCTGCCTTCATATCTACAGGTAGCTCCTTGAAAAACAGAGCTGCTTTAATAAAGATCAGATTAAATTTCCGTGAAGTTTCCATGACATTCAGCAATTTACTCTCTTTTAAAAAAAAAAAAAAAGAGGCAGACATCATAAACTACTCAAAATTTAATTACAAATAATATCAGCAGTGACTTTTCTAAAGATGCATCAATTTGCAAATAGAAAAAATTCAAGGATTTGGTTTTAGTGCCTTTTATCAACCATTTTTCATAGTAAAGAAATGTTGAGTTCGTAGGTCCTGAACACACAGCAGTTTAAGTAAAGGACCTGTCCCAATTTAACCATCCAATACAGAACTGATGGGGGAAGTGTGGGAAGCAGAAAATTTCTGCAACCAGAGCAGCAGACAGGCAGGTCCGGCCCTACTATTAGGCAAAGAGGCACTAAAGTCTCAGGTGACAGATGCTGGGGGTCAGCAGCAGAAGCCTTTCATCCTCTCTGCTCTTTCTGTGCCTTTGGCCATTCCACTGTCAGAGGACAGAGCTATGCATGCCATAGAACCAGATGGAGGTCCCCTAAACTTCCTGCCTGTGATAGAGTGGAGGACCAGGGTTGAAGTCAAATTCATCTGCCGTCTTCATCTGCCAAATTCACCTGTTGTAATGAGCTCATTCCTAATTCAAAATGCTTTGAGATGGCTTCCTCCGAAGGGGGAAGTCAAGAACCATTAGCTTTACAAAAGACTATTCCTGGTGGACAACTAGGAATACCCTACCTCTATTCCTCTGATCTTTTTGAATACTTGGGGCCCTTCCATACTACACAATTATAGCACTATAACTCTACCGTGGGAATATCCCATAGAATTCTAGGATTTGTAGTTTAGGGAGAGGTATTTAATATTTTCAATGGGAGAGTTCTAGTGCTTCACCAATCTACAATCAGGATTCCACAGCAAGTCATAATGGTTAAGTGGAATTATAATACAATAAATATGCAGTGTGGAAGAGCTCTGGGTTGTGGGAACTGTCATGATAACTGCCTGTACTTCAAAATCTATAACTGCACCACTGAATATTCTTGAGGGGCTCAGAACTCCAGTGGTCTTTGGTTATAACTCTTGGATTTGCTTGGACATTTGATGCCTGAATAAGCAGCAAAGGTGGTTAAATTATAAAGGAAATGTTCGATCTAAGAGTTCCATCAGTGAGCAGGGAGATAAGGTTAGGATGCCAAACATGTGACAGGGCTTTCTCTGTAAAAGCATCCCAACTGTGGAATTTCTTCCTAGGGGAGATTGGATTGGCTGGGTTTCCAGAAGATAGTGAAGACTACGCTCTTGAATTAGGGGTGACCGCCCTCCCTAGTTTTTAAACTCTTTGTCTGGTTTTTCAAAGAGCAGTTTGGTTGGCTTTTAACTGGTTCTTATTTATGTAATGTTTTTTAAATTGTGCATTACATCAGGGCTCTGGTGGGTTGAGAGGTGATAAATAAATTCTGAGAAGAGAAGAGAAGAGAAGAGAAGAGAAGAGAAGAGAAGAGAAGAGAAGAGAAGAGAAGAGAGAGAAGAGAAGAGAAGAGGGTAATAACAAATGAAATAGCTATATACGTAGAGAGAGTCAGGGTGGTGTAGTGGTTTGAGCATTGGAACTGTGACCCTGGAGACCACGGTTTGTTTCCCCACTCAGTCATGGAAACTCACTGGGTGACCTTGGGCATATCACACATTCTCAGCCCCAGAAAATCCCTTGATAGGGTCACATTAGAATCAGAAATGACTTGAAAGCACACCACCACAACAACATATAGGTAGAGCTAGTTTGAACGTTGGACTAGGATATGGGGAGATCAGGGTTTGAATCCCCACTTGGCCAGGAAAATCTACTGGGGCACCTTGGGCAAATCATACTCTCTCAGCCTCAGAGGAAAGCAGTGGCAAACTTCCTCTGATCAAATTCTGCCAAGAAATGTCCAGGATAGCTTTGCCTTAGGTCACCGTAAATCAGAAGTGAGTTGAAGGCATACAACAGCAAAGCTATATAGGTGGGAGAGAGATGATAAAGACTGATTGAGAGAGAAAGTGAAATCATCCTGAGAATATCAGTTAAAGGCAAGAAAAGAGACAGATCGGACAAGACAATAAGGAAACACTTCAGGTGGTCCTTACTCCCTGTGTCTCCCTGCAGTGGCAATACACCAGAAGAATATTGTATGAGGAGGATTAGGAAGGCATGTCTCTGTTTTTTCCATCATGTTATCCACTACAGCTATTTTCTCTCCCAGAAACCTATGCAGCATTGGCTTTAGCTAACAGTATTTGCTGTAATCATGGCTCTTACTTATGTAGCAGAGAAAGGCTGGGATGACTTTGAAGGAAAGGGAGTTACCCAGTTATTTGTTGTGATTCCTCCTAGTCCAGTTAACTGCAAACAGAGGTTAGAGACTGGGACAGCTACCATTAATTAGCTTGTCAGAATTTATCAAATAAGTGCAGGCACAAGTAATTGGAGGAATACATCCAAGGAAATGCAGATGTGATAGATCAACACATGCTTTAGCCTATATAAAGTCCTGTGGACTTGTCTTGGGGAGCTTGGTGCAGACCAGGAAGCCCAACTTTGGCCAGAGAAGGGAGCGGTCTCTGCTGTTGCTTCTCCAAGGCTCCCACAACAGCTGAACAGAGATGTGAGTTTGCTTTGTGGGTTTTCTTTGCTTTGTATCTGGCAACTGTCTTTGTAACATCTAGAAGAAAGGAATTGCTTTGATAACATCCAGAGAGATTGCCTGTCAAGTTAATAAAGCTGTTGAA
>CAOLHI010006988.1:0-21290 GCA_948474755.1 Ctenosaura bakeri
CAAAGGAAAAAAAAAAGAAATGAAAAAGAAAAGCTGTTTACAGTGAAGACCAAAGGGGAAAAAAAAGAAGTTCCCATCTGTGAATCTTGCTTTATTATAATTATATCAAAATTTCTGGTGAGGAAAACAATTCTAATTTCAAAGCAATGCAGCTTTCAGTGTTTAGTTTAAACATGGCTAATTCTAATAGATACCAAAGTCTTTTTTTTTTTTTGAAGAGAAATAACAGAAGACTGGTGTGGCCATGAATTAAAAACTCATCAGCATTCCCTCTTCCTGCCCTGGCCACCAAACAACTTGGAAGAGGGAGAAGAGTGACATTGGGAGGAACATAGTCCTTGATTCCCTTCTTTAAAAGTAGGAGTGGGATTTTAGTCACCATAAGCCAGAAAGGGCTTGAGGACACAACAACAACAACAGCAACCACAACAACAAGAAGTTCCATAATTGCTGTGGCTGTATTGTGCTCCTATACTTGTGATGGGACATTATGTTTCATTAGACTCAGTGGTGGCTGGTAGCTTTCTTATCATTTGAACAGTGAATCTGCTCTCTAATTTAGATTTTAAATGAAATATCAAAGATGCTGAATCTCCTGTGAGGATAAAGTTCAGCTCCTTGGATAGCTCCTTTAAAATTATTTGGACCACATTGATGGACTTCTCCCCATGATTTGAACAGGCAGTTCATGTATACTAGTTTTTGCCAGTATTTGCCATTGAAATTCTCTGAAAAGTACACAGTCTGCATCATGTTACAGTAATGTTTCATAGTCATCTCTCTTATGAAGTCTGGTGAGGTAATTAATAGGAACATCAGCAGTGTCTTCCACAGTGTCTATCACAATGATCTGATAATCTTATGAAACTTTATTCTCAAACTGAACAACAATCTGTATGGCGTGAATAAGATGATGACTATCACTAGACCACTCTTACGGCTCTTTCCTACCCTTCTGGCATTCTCTCTTTGTAGGTGGATGCCTAAAAGTTATTTTCTGATAGGAAAGTAGCCTACTTTAAGTCAACACTTATTCTGTCATTTTCCTATTTGTACATACAAAATTTGAACCCAAAGAGCTATGAAAGGGACTTAGCTTTCCTGACACCCCCTCCTCACTTCACAGAGTGTCTGCTGAAAAACTACTGCAAAGAGTAGACGAACCTTCCAAAATTATTTGCAATGTTGGATAAAACAAGCAGTCTTCAATGACTTATGAGACAGAACTGCAGCAGAGTACAGGAGACTGTTACCCTGTTTTCTGGGGGTCCCAGGAGGGACACCTAAATGCGCTCTCAATTATATAAGTTGGGGAAATTAGCACAGAGCACAGCCTAGCAATGAGAGAGGCAGGGCAATGGAGCAGAATCTTTTACCCAATGTCTACAGCGTCAGGCCAAGTCAAGGAGCAAACAGAATTGAAATAATAATTGTGATCTTTATTAAAATACAGTCAAACAATATATGCAGCGCACTCACACAGATAACTATAGAAACAAAGGATGGAGTGGGATAGAGGGATTTTTAAGAGGAATTGTTGGTTTGGGTGATACTACACCTGTCCTGAAGCCTGGGTAGTCTGCAGCAGAAGTTCGGAGGTATAGAGTCTCAGTATGTGGGACTGAGGGGAAGGCTCGCTGAGCAAAGCGGCAACAAGGTTGGATGGAAGTTGAGAGCGATCCAAGGAAGCTCACAAAGTCAGGGGTTTTTATAGGGGAAAATGTAGCCACAGGCTAGTCCCTACTTGGTGAAAACAATGAGTTTTGGGCTGGAGACAAAGCCTCCGAAAGGTCAGAATTTAGCATGATTGAGTTAGTTCTGAATTGACAAAGGAGTAGACAGTATGCAAACGCAGACTGCTTGACAGATGAGGATTCTCCTAATCAAGCCGCCTGCTCGGGGCAGGGAGTTCTTTGTAAGTAGCATGCATACATAATAGAGTACATGCCTTTGAGGTCTCCTGAAGCAGCGTAACGGCTATTTCTGGCTAGCCTGTATTGTTTGGAATATTACAGCGATTAGTGGCCGTGCCTGTCTGCAAGCTTGTTCGGGGGACCTCGCAGCATGTGGAAAGGGATGGGTAAAGAAGGCCAAATTATTGATATCAAAGTGATATCTAATATCCCCCAAGTCCGGGCTAGAAACTACAGTAACAAGACAGCATGGTCCTCCCCATCATAACAGATCCTAGAGCCAGCATAGGCGACATCACTCATATCTCATGATATCTCTTTTTTGGGCTTTCAGCAATCAAATCTGTCAAGGCACAATCTCTTAATCTTGTGAGATGGGATCTGGACCAGGCCTTTATAACTACTGGATCAAGGGAGTTCCACCATTTTTAGGAAAAGGGCCTCAAGGACCCTTTTTGTGGAATTGTAAGGGGCATGCATGAGAGAACAGTTCATTCCAAGTTCCTAGGAAATCAATCCACATTGCTTTGGGAAGGTCACAGAGCAGGACATGTGAAATTCACCTAGATATTATAGGGTGACTTCCTCCCTGCTAAATGGCTAATTACTTTCCTAATTTTGATCTAATTCATTAGGTTAGCATTGTTACCTTATCCTACCACCCCTCCTACGATATATGCAATTTTGGGGTCATGCTGGCTGGAAAACATGTTCGGGGTTGTGCTGACCAGAGATGTGTTCAGGGTCCTGATGTGGAAAACTCAACACTGATGGGTTTGTGCTAATCCCTTCACTGCTTCAAACTCTTGGCATTTTTGAATACAATGATAGGTGAGCTGGCCAGATTAATGAGCAATCAGAGACCATCCCTTCACCTTACCCTATGGAAATCTTCCCTATACATCATACCAGACTAAACATTAAGAGATTGTCATGAATCCCATCAATTTTTTGTCACTCCAGAAATAAGCAATCAGTCCATTCTGGATTCCTTTGTCAATCCCGTGGGAAAGCCATTACAGCTTTGTCACCATACCCTTCAGGGTGTGAGATAGAGTATGAAAACCTTAGTTTCAATCCCAGTCAACTGTAGTATGTAGTATGTAGAATGTGGTGCCCCAGACTTGTGTTTCTTTGTGCTACGCTCTGTGCTATTCCCTTCACTGTGGTCCTTTTTTCAGGACTGGTAACAATCATCCCTTATGCCCAATTTCTTTCTATCCAACCTTTCTCACCTCTCTTTCTGATGGCCTTGTATAGTTCTTATTTCTGGTTTCTCATATGTTTGTCACTTCAAATAAAATTCTTCATTTAACTTTAACCAGAGTCCTCTCTACCCTTAGTACTAATATATGTAGGTGAGAAGATCCTGCCATTACCTTTCTCTTGGAGACCTCCTTTAAACTACAATTCCCCCAAATTCTAATGTGACGATGGCTTGCAGGTGGACCCCAACATCTTCCATCTCTTAGGAGAATAAGCATTACATTTTTATCATTAAACTTTAGTTCCTAATCTGTGGTTGTCAGTGAATAGATAAAGTTTCTGTAGATGAGGTTATTTGTTGTAAAATTAACTCTGTCATAATGGAGACACTATCATAACTTTTTCTTGGCAAGATTTATTTTGAGGTTTGCCAATGTAAACTTCATTGTAGGCTGAGTGAGTATGACCTGCCCAGGGTCCCTGACTGAGTTTTCATTGCTGAATAGGGATTCAAACCCTGGTTTCCCAGATCCTAGTACAACACCCAACCCAATGCATCAAACCAACCTAGAGCATGCTAGATCCTGTAGATGTACAATACAATAAACAACCCAGAACAAGTATTGTTGTAGGAGAATTCAACAGAAACTTGAAAATCCCCACTTGTGTAAATGGAACTGCTTGCCAGTCTTTGGGTCTCAGCAATCAAGTATTACAACCTGCCCCTACTGTAATAAGAGAACAAACCATTAAGCTGGCAGAATCAAATAGATGAATAAAAATATTCAGCCACGTCTGAAGTCTCACTCTTTTTGTCTTAAATAAGTTCAACATTAAATCGAATAAGTGTGTATTTCTGGTTTGGGTTAAAATATCCATACTGAAATAATAAGGTAATAGGACTATTCCAATTTAAAACTTCACATTTTCTCATGGAAAATAAATGCACCAGGCAACCAAAGCATCTGCTCCTTTTATTATTTTTGAGACTAGCAGCAAACTGTGGTGCTAATCAGGCAATGCCGACACTGTTTGATCAGTATTTGAGCAGCTGCGTTCTGTGCTAAAGATGTACTCCTTAGATTTTGTGTTATTTTGCAAATTGCTGAAAGGTTTTGTTGGTGGGGGGAGATTAAAACTGAGAATTAGAATGGAGGTAGTTTGTGTTCAAAAGCACAGAACACATACTTCAAATGAACATATCACTTTTTTTTTCACTGCTTAATTTCTAAAGATTCTATGCTTAAAAGCCATACTGTCTGGTTGAAGAAGAATGGGAATACTATCCAAGTTCTCACAATCACTTTTAATTTTTTTGTTTCAAAGGTTACTAGATTCAGACCTGGTATTGAAAAAAGATCCTGGAATAAATGATACAATTTATGATCCTGTTGTAAAAGGATTCTGGTATGAAATTCTGGTGAAATTCTGGTGGCTGCTTGTAGACTGGAGATCAAAGTAGTGTTAATACTAAAAATGGACTAGAGATGTTAAAACAAAACCCTGTGCAGTCTTGATTTAGTTGTATTTCACTGAATCCCACCTGTATTCCCTTCCTATCCTTGCGCAACTGAATTTTTTCCTGGATTGTCACTAACGTATGCTTTTATTTGCACAATTTACACAACTGTCCCTGATTGACTATAGTTTACTTCCACATCTTTTTAATACTTAAAAGTGTCCATAGCCACTTCCATTTTAAATATGTGTTCATGCCCATTTATTTCTTAGAAAATGCTCTGCAAGCCTCACATGTGGGCAAATACTTGAGGCAAGTTTTGATTTTTGAAAAAAAAGAGGTCTTATACATTTCTGTGCACATATTTGTGTCCCAGAGTTGTTTCCTTTCCTCCAAAATATTCTAACTCCTGCACCAGTGAAACTGAGGCTAGATAATAACCTGAGAGAGAATCAGGAGAATGTGTGAAATATACTATATCCTCAGATCTTTCTTCAGTACTATATACTTTTTGTTTCCTTTAGCCTTTATTTACTGTATATAAATTTTTCCAAACGTGGTATCCACAGAATGTGTTTGAGTACAAGTCCCAGTCAGCATGGACAATCAGAATGACAGGTGTTTTTCAGACAGAGCAGTCCCGTTTTGTTGTTAGAGAATACTAATATCTTTCAGGTGCTCCTAGCAATGTATCAACCAATACACCCCCAATTCATAACTATAGGAGTGTCCTAGTGCATCTATGTCTTGCTCATATAACTGTATCACTTTCAACAAGTTCAGCACTAAGGAATGAGCAGGTGCAATTTGTGATTGAGATTACTGAACAAGACTGCTGTTGCATAATTGTTACCACAAGAAAGGAAAACAAAACACCAAATTCAACTAGAATAAAAGACTTCAGAAAGAAGAATGGCTAAACTGACCTACATTCTAAGAATTTTGCTAACCAGGTAACTTATAAGAATGGATTTTTTTTCTCAAAACCCATGTATGTGTTCATCAATTACTTCTAATAGCAGGAATGATGATGTCAGCCCTCCACTTTCATGGTTACTAGGGGGGCAAGACTCCTGCAGAGATGGAAAAACTGTGAATAAACATTGTGAAAACTTTTTTAAAAAAAATCTGAGGACACTTCTATAGGAATCTCTAGGTCTTGCAGAGCAATTCTATAGTCAACTTCTTCCTGTTGCAAGGAAATCATTTCAGTTCAAGATTTCTTCTGCACAAAATTCACACAGGCGCAGAAAATCGCATTCCATGCAGAAATATTGGCTGAGACCATACATTAGGAGGCATAACCACAGATGCTGCTCTCCAAAATCTACCATTTCAATAGTATAGCCTGCTCCTTCCCATATAGCCATTTCCATGTGGCTCGAGACTGGGGGATTAGCAAGGGTGATGCAGATGCCTGTTGCAGTGCAGTCAGCTGCAGGAAGAGAGCTGAACATCTCACTGCTCCCTGGTAACAAAGAAATGTCCACATTGAGTGGGGGGAGACTGCACTGCTAAATAACATGGGTGAAACAAGGTCAGTTGAAATTGTAATGATGTGAATTGCAATGATGTAAGGTAGATTTACAACATCATAGTTACTGAACAGGATGCCAACCCCGTTTCCTACACACACACAAAATATTGTTTTCTGTACATGTGCAGATTCTGCATAGAATATGTCCCAGATATCAAAGATTCTCATGACATTAGGTTTCTCCTTGTCAGAGTTTCCTGATATTCAAAAACACTTTTTTTCAACCATTTTTTAAATATATTTGAATATTATTTGCATACCTACTGTACAGTAGGCAAAAAGGGGCATTCTAGGTCTTTGTTGGGGGGCAGGATGAGAGGCTTCTGAATATGCAAGGTTCAAAACCCCCTCCCCTCTTCTCACAATATGCTTCCAGAAAGGTAGGAAACTATGCCTTATTTTTTCCTGCACCTCCTTTTTCTTGCTTTTGCTGGGTAATGTGTCAGTGCCCACGCTCTTGCTTTTGCAAGAAAGTGAAACTGATGGGAGGAGGTGGACTTCTTTACTGGTTATTTGGTTAGGAGCTTCTGAGATCTGTAAGCCAGAAAAGTAATACTCTAAAGACAGAAATAAGGAAGGAAAGAAGGGAAAGTGAGGGAAAGAAAGGTTTTAAAAAGAAGAAAAATGGCTAGGAAAGTCCAAAAATGAAAACAAACAGATATCCTTCGACATTTCACAGAGGAAAACTGGGACAGATTGAGCATTCCCTCAGCCCTTCCTGTGTTCTTGCTACTGTGGCTACTGCCTCCAAATTCAATGGAAGAATAACAATCGCAGCAACTGGTTTTTCCCAATAGAGTCTGTATAGAGTCTCAGAATGGGTCCTCAGAGAAGGCTGTGTGAGAGGCGAAAGGAGTGAATAGGGAAATTGTCTATATGTCCTGAGTTACTTAATTTCTTTTCCATGCAGCCTGCTGCTGAAGACCCAGGCAAGAAGCAAGAAGCAGCAAGAAGGAAGGAAGGAAGGAAGGAAGGAAGGAAGGAGAAAACAGCAAGACAGCAATTGTTTGCTGTATTATACTGCGATCACAAGGGCTGAGAATGAAAAAGTGGGGCATTTTGTCACACCCTGAGAAACCAGGAATGAAGAGGATTAGTGTGGCCATCTTGGCTGATCTGTAGCACCTGGAGATCATGGAAACCCACAGTATTACATTCTAGTCTTCTGGTACAGGGATGGCAGGACTTTGGATGTAGCAGATGTCCAGTATCTTCTCTTACTCCCCAGATCTAGTAACATGGATCTGCAGGACCTGATAATTTCAAGACCATGTCTTTACTTTCTGAATCCACTAGTGTTCATTTTATACTAGGTGTGCAGAGAGAGAAACAGGATCAAATAAAGAATGGTTGGGATAAGGTGAAACCAAGTCAGAAAGTCCTGTTACTCAGAGGGAATCAGTGTTCTTTCACTGAAGCCACACAATATCTGAAATAAAGCTGCTCTTAACCTGTAAGGCATTTGAATCCCTTGAGCATGCTGCAGTTATACTGCAGCACAGAAGTGCTAAATTCAGTACAATTTCTTCCCTCTGAAGTGCCGAATAAGAAAAAAAAAAACCATTTGCACTGAATTAACAACAAAGATATACATCTGTAGCCATATAGCTATGTACAATGGAACTCTATAGTATAAACATGCTGGAAATGGAGGATGTTAGCATCTTTGAAAATGTGCTTTGCTCCAAAGTAATTTCTTCTAGCATTCGCCCCCTGCTCTTCTACATCATCCTCTCCAGTTTTCATGCTAAATCCCCTGTGCCAACACTTAACATTTTCTGCAAGAGTCTGAAGACTGAAGTTCATTGCTTAAAGAACATCTTTATGATTCAAGGGCTGCTTCTGATGTTCCAGTGTCTATTCGTGACCATGAACCTCCGTGTCACCCCCACCATGTTAACTAGAGCAGCTGCACAAAGACTTATATCACCCATGTTAAATCATAAAACAGGTACAGAACTACTGACTGGGATTCTTGGCATTTATCAAAAAATCATCAGATGTAACAAGGTATAAATCAAGGGTGGGTAACCGAAGTTGGGCTGAGGGCCATTGTTCTGCCTCAGGACCCTGAGAGCAAAGCAAAATCAGAAGTGGTCAGAAGTCGTATAGATTTGGAAAAATAAAGTGGGGGGGAGAGGGACAACAACAACAATTTATTTCTTGTTGGCCTATGGATTGAGTTGAAGAACAACAGATCAAAGTACAGCAACAAATAGATATATAACATAATTAAAATGCAACATAACACAATTCAAGCATAACATAACATAATGTAATTAAAAACATGACCACAAATTAAAAATAGATAATCAGGTAAAAGAGCATAGAATCATAGAATTGGAAGAGACCACAGGGGCCATCCAGCCCAACCCCCTTGCCATGCAGGAACACACATCAAAACACTCCCAACAGATGGCCATCCAGGCTGTGCTTAAAAACCTCCAAAGACCACCACACTCCCAGACAGCATGTTCCACAGCCGAACAGCTCTGACCGTGAGGAAGTTCTTCCTGAGGTTCAGATGGAATCTCCTTTCCTGCAGTTTGAATCCATTGCTCCTTGTCCTAGTCTCTGGAGCAGTGGAAAACAAGCCCGCTGCCTCCTTGACATGACATCCCTTCAAATATTTAAACATGGCTATCATGTCCCCTCTTAACCTTCTCTTTTGCAGATTAAACATACCCAGCTCTCTAAACCTGTTCTCATAGGGAATGGCTTCCAGACCCTTCACCATTTTGGTTGCCCTCCTCTGGACATGCTCCAGCTTGTTGAAATCCTTCTTAAATTGATGTGCCCAGAACTCGATACAGTATTCCAAATGAGGTCTAGCCAAAGCAGAATAGAGTGGTGCCATTATAACATAATAGTATAATAGCATAATAGCATAACATCCATTAAAAAGCACGCATATTAAAACAATATGTTCATCAATATATTCAAATATATATTCAAATATATATTCAATATATTTTAAATTAATTAAATTTAAAATTTAAATAATGTAAAAGCCATAATTTAAAAACCATCCGGATAGTCTTGCTGGTAGAGGTTGGTCTTTAATACTGTTTTAAATGCAGAGAGCATTTGGCAGGTCATTCCACATTTTGGGGGTGGCTGATGCGGTGTGGTGGCTGTGACATATTTAAAAGAGGATTTGCTACTCTTGCATGCTTTCCAGAGGGGAAATTTACCTCTCAATTCATCCCTTGTACCTGTCTGAAGGGTTGAGGGCTGCAAAAACAGACATGGGAGAGTGAAGTTTTGCCCATCCTGGTATACATGATGCCAAACATAGTGTTCAATACCAAAACTGACCTAAGACATTTTGCTTCCTTAAGTAAGAAAGCAGAGTTTGGAAATACTAATTTACTAATACTTTTTTTTTTTTTTTAGTGTTACTTACGTAGAACTCTGCTAAACTCCCATCTCACCAGCTCCAGGAGTCATCATTCCATGTTTGCTGGAGAGCAGGGAGGGCATTGGGGAACCATCTAGCTATGTTTCCATAATTAAGTGCAGACTGAGGACATCTGCCAAGATCCACTTGGGTCCTCTAAAGGTCACAACAGATGATGCAATTGGTTTGCATCTAGCTCAGGGAATATAGCCAGATGCTTCTCTGATCCCCCTGCTCTCCACCAGCAGCTGAATGGCTATTGGAGGTGGCTGTCACAGCAACACAGTGAATCTTAGGGGATGGGTGGGCACTATATAGGGGAGGAAGGAATAACAACCTTTGCAATGATTTTAAAAATACATATGGAATTGTTAAGGTGGAGTTACTCTTGGAAGTGTCACTAGCATGATGCTAGTGCTCAGACAGCATAGAGGACACTGGGAACTGTAGTCCAAAAATGACATCTCCAAGATCTGGGCAAAAAGACATAATGCCTGCCTCATAGACACGAAACAACTGAGCTGACAATTGAATTTTATGTCAGCACTGACAATGGGACAACATAGAATCATGGAACCACAGAACTGGAAGGGACCACAAAAGTCATCTATTCCAACTCCCTGGTGTGCAGCAATACACAACTAAAATACTCCTGTTTAACCTCTGTTAAAGACCTCCAAACATGGAGAGTCCACCTCCGTTCAAGGCAATTTTTTCCATTGTTGAACAGCTCTCACAGTAAATAGGCAAATCAACCAACCAATCAACTAACCAACCTCGTAATTAAATAAATTAAGTAGAATCTCTTTCCTTGTAATTTGAATTTGAATCCATCGGTTCATAATTCTAGCCTGGAGCAGCAGAAAAGATGGTTACTCCACCTTCTATATGATGTACCTACAGAAATTTAAAGACAGATACCATCTCACTTATCAGGGCCTTATCACACCAAGGTGTCATACTGCCAGAGCAATACTTTATTCCTGATTTGGGATCAGTCCTATTGCACAGCGTTGTTGCTCATCAGAAGCTATTGTGTTGCAATCCATTTGAAATGTGCTCTTATGCTGTAAATAAACCAATAATGACCACCTTTCCTGCAACAATCCAGTTAGCTGTGTGAGTGCAGCAGTTTCCTCATAGTATTTCCTTGCGTAGCTGATCCAGCAATGGGTGTGGTGTGGGTGTCCCTCTTTCAGCTACTCCCAAGGAGATCTCTGCCCAACAACCTCCAGACCAATCATGGTATGTGGGGTGGGGAATAAAACTTGGCAATGACACTGTAATGCAGAAGGAAGAACAGTAAGAATGACCTACTTTGCAGATGTTGAAACGGTGTGATAGAGAATGTTAATAACCTGATACCATCACAGGAAAGGCTATAGTCTGATTCCAATGGAACAGTATGGTATTAAGGTATGGTGTGATAAGACTCTGAGTCTTCTCTTCTCTAAGCTAAACATGCTCACTTCCCTCAGTCATTCCTCATAAGGTTTAGTTTCCAGAATTTTGATTATCTTAGTTCCTCTTCTTTGGACATGTTCCAGCTTGTCAATGGCCCTTTCCGCATGTGGGAAAATAACCCCACCGGAATTCCTGAGCGTCCGGGCGAGTCTGGACTTCCTGAGCATCCGGGCAAGTCCGTTGGGAGGAGGAGTAGTGCGAGCTTGTCGCTCCGCACTGCTCTGGCATCCAAACTGGCAGCTTCCGGTTGGTGGAGGCTCTCCACCAACTGGAGAAGCTCGCCAGCCTAAAGCCCGCCCTCGGCAAATCTACAGGCACACACTTGTGTGTGCCTGCAAATCTGCACCGGAGCGTGGCAATGGAGCGACATGGAGTTGCACGCTCCGTGCTTTTTAAAAACCTCTAAAAAGAGGTTTTTAAAAAACACACTGCGCGACCAGTTCCGGTCACTCCAAACTGGACTGAGGTGCAGAACTACAAAAAGTAGTCTGCCCCAGTCCACTCTACGGTGCAGAAGACCTCCGTTGGAGGTTGCTCTGCACCGTTTTAATAGCCCAGTGCGGAAAGGGCCAATGTCTTTCTTGAACTGTGACACTCAGAATTGGGACATAGTATTCTAGATGAGATCTAACAAAAGAGAATAGCGTAGACATACTCCTTTCCTGGACACTGTATTCCTGTTGATGCAGCCCGGAATTGCATTGGCTCTTTTGGCTGTGGCATCACATCATTGACTGATGTTTAAATTGTGATTTAAAAGACCTCTAGGTCCTTTTCACATGTACTGCTTACAAGTCAAGTGTCACTCATCCTACATTTGTGCATTTCATTTTTCTTGCTCAGACGTACTACCTTACATTTATCCCTGATGAAATTCAGTCCATTAGTTTTTGTCCGCCTCTCCAATCTGTCAAGGTCATTTTGAATTCTATTCCTGTCTTCTGGGGTAATAGCTACACCCTAATTTGGTGTCATCTGCAAATTTGATAAGCATGGCTTCTATTCTATCATCTAAGCCATTTATAAAGATGTTAAACAATTCCAAACCCAAGACAGAACTCTGTGGAACTCCACTTGTCACTTTTCTCCAGGATGGTGAGCAACCATTGGTGAGCACTCTCTGGGTTCAGTCTGTCAACCAATTACAGATCCATCTAACTGTCTACCCACTGTCTAGTCTGCAAGAATATTATGCAGGACCATGTCAAAAGCCATACTGAAATCAAGATTTATCATATCCATAGCATTTCTCTGATCTACCAAGCTTATAGCTCTATCCAAAAAAGAGCTAAGATTAGTTTGACATTACTTGGTTTTTTGAGAAATCCATGCTGGCTCTTTGTAATAAAGAATCAGGAGAAAAAAGGAGACCAGGGCCATTTCCGCACTGCACTCTTATAATGTGATTATTCCACTTTCAACATCCCATGGAATCCTGAGGTTTGCAGTTTCAAAGGGGCCGGCTGGACCTTCCCTAAACTGCAAACTCCAGGATTCTATGGGATGTTGCAAGTGGAATAATCACACTATAAGAGTGTAGTGAGGAAATGATCTAGGTTCCACATGCTTATGGATGGTCCAAATTTATTTTTTAAAAAGCCCAGCACATTTTGGTCCGTGTATAAATTGATTGGCCTTCTTCAGGAGTTATATTAAAAATAAACACAAACACATATATATTTTTAATTATAAATTTTTATTTTTATTTTTATTTTTATTATAAATAAAAACATAGAATATGTCCAATTTAACATAATTTTACTTTAACATAATATTACTTAAATATCAGATCTTATGCATATCAAGAATTCAATCAACCACAGAAATGTCTGGAGCTACTAACACACTCTCTCCATAAACTGGACTGATATACAACAAAGAGGGCAGACTCCTTTCTTCTGCTGATTCACCATACGTGTTTTCCAGTACCTATTCCTACTCCTGTCTTTATAACTGAAGCACTTCTTTCTAAATGTGCACAGACTGTTTATTGCTCTGTTCTAGAAACTTTCTTGGTATCAACATTCAACTGTCTGATCAGTGGTTCCTGGGGTCCTCTAGTTTACCGTTTAGTTTTTTGAAGTTAGGGACAACATGTGCCCTCCTCCAATCTGCTGTGACCTCTCTTTCTTCCCACAGTTCTCAAACATTATTGACAGTCATTCTGAGATTACATCTGTAAGTTTCTTTAACACTCCTGACATGCAGTTCATTTAGTCCTGGAGATATGAATTCGTATAGAGTTCCCATGTATCTCTTTAATACTTCTTTATCTGTTCTGGGCTGCAACTTCTTATTGCATGGTTTATTCCATTTTCACCAGTTAGAGCACTGTTTTCTTTTTGGGAGAATGCTGAGTCAAAGAAGCTGTTTAATAGTTTGGCCTTCTCTCTGTCTCCTGTTAGCATTTCACCATCTTCTCTACACAGTGGCCTGATAGTTTCCTCGTTGTTCCTTTTGCTCTGAATATAGTAAAAAAATGCAACAAAACTTTTTATTATGATTAACCTCTCTATTGAGCCTCAACTCATTCTGAGTTTTAGTTTTTCTGACCTTCGTTTTACTAGTATTTGCTATTTGTTTGCATTCCTCTTTGGTACTTTCCCCCTTTTTCTACTTCTTATATGTGTCTCTTTTAAATCTCAGCTCTCAGTGGCTCTTTTAAAGTTCTTTACACATCCACTCTGGGTTCTTCAGCAGCTTTCCACTTTTCTTCTTCATTGGAATTGTTTGCAACTGTGTCTTTGCTATTTCACTCTAAGAAATTCCCATGCCCCATGAACTCTCTTTCCTTTGAATATTTCAGACCATGGGATCTCAACCACTATTTCCCTAAGTTTACTGAAAGCAGCTTTGTTGAAGTCCAAAATATGTGTCTAATTATGTTTGGCTTACTCTTTCATCTGTATAACAAATCCCAAGAGGTCACTTTCACCCAAGGATCCAACTATTTCCACCTAATTGACCAATTCATTGCTGTTGGTTATAATCAAACTCAAACTAGATGATCTTCTTCTTGCTTCCTCTACTTTGTGCAAATAATTGTCTGCAAGGCTAGTGAGGAATTTGTTGAACCTTACACTCTTGGCAGAGTGTGATTTCTAGTAGATATCAGGGTGGTTGAAGCCTCCCATTAATACTATATCTCTCCTTTTGGAATATTTAGTCATTTCTTTTAGGAAGGCATCATCTAGCTCTCTAATCTCACTGGGAGGACCATCGTAGACACCCACAATGAGGTCATTGTTGTTTTTATACCATTTAATCTTCACTCAAATCTCCATGCTCTAAGTCATTGATCTCCTCACGTTCTTGACAAAGAATGCTACCTCTCCTCCTTTCTTGTTTGGTCTAATTCTTTGGAATAGATTATACCCTGCCACTACTATGTTCCGATCATGATACTCATCCCACTAGGTTTCAGTGATGTCTAATAAATCATATTTGCTTTCCTGTATTAAGAGAACAAGTTCATTTTGTTTACTTCCCATGCTCTGTGCATTAGTGTAGAGGCATATAAGACCATGGATCATTCTAGTCAGCTCTTTCCTTGTTGAGTTTTTCTGTTCACTGTTACACTGTTATCTCATTGGTTCAATTCCTCTGGTATCACTGAGGCTATTGTCCCTAGTATTTAGTGCCCCTCTTCCCTTTAGAATACTATCTCTCCCCGTCCTGATCAGATTCCCAGCAACTACATTACTTCCAATTGCTGTGAGGTGAAATCCATCCCTTGCCAGAAGTTGTTATTCATGAAACTACAGTACATGGTTCAAGAAGCCAAATCTTTCTTGATAGGACCATCACCAGAGCCAGTTGCTCACTTCTAGTATTCTTCTTTCAACAGGAACGAGCAATGAAATAACAGCCTGAGCCTCAGGGTCATTTAACTTCCTTCTTAGAACTGAATAGTCTCTTCCAATATGTTGAAGACTGTATCTTACAGTTTCATTTGTTCCAATGTGGATTAGAAGGAATGGGCAATGATTGATAGGCTTAATGAGTCTTGTCACCTGCTTTGTTACATCATGGATCTTCACTGCTAGGAGCAGCATACCTTTTGAGACATTTTATCAGGCCCTGACACCACTGCTTCTGTTCTGTGGAACAGTGAATCACCTACTATCATCACTTGCCTCTTCTTCTTCTGGGAATTGGCAGTACATATTCCATCCATAGAACCTGACAAGATGGTTCGTGTTCCTGTTCCTGTGCCTCATGTTGTTGTTGTGTGCCTTCAAGTCATTTCTGACATATGGCTACCTTAAGGTGAACTAATCATGGGGTTTTCTGGGGGCTGAGAGTATGTGATGTGCCCAAGGTCACCCAGTGGGTTTCCCTGGCCATGTAGGCAATTGGACCCTGGTCTTCAGGGTTGTAGTCCAATGCTCAAACCAATATACCATGCTGTGGAAGAACTTGGAAGTTGACTGTTTAGCTCCAGGCTTGAAGCATTGTTCATGATAGTTCTTCTGTGTCAACTTTCTCCAAGGATTTTCTTTTTGTGTTTCTGAATTGTCACCCTCCCTTGAAGTATCCCCCATTTCTTGGCCTTTCAGAAGACCCTGTTCTACTCTTTCGAAAAGTTTTCATCCTCCCTGATAAGCTGAAGTATAGATACACAGGTCTCAAGCTGCAGCACCTTCTCTAGCCAGGCAATCAGCCTGCACTTCCTGCAAGTACAGCATGGCAGATCCTCTGGCAAGAAAACAAACATGGCACAGATATTGCAGGCCACTGCAGGAATTCCATCACCATCCTTCTTCAACTTTATATACATAACAGTGCAGCTGTTCAGGTTTTCCCCTTAAACTTACCCATGAAGTGCCTACAAAAATGCCTGTTTTTCTCTTGTTTCCTGAGCTCTGAAGAATGAGGTAGCAGCTATAGAGAAGTAATGGCTGATAGTTCTGTACCCAACCAAGTTAGTAACTCAGCAGAAGCACTGCCTCTTAGACCATGCGTTCAGGGAGAACACATATATGGTCAAAAACAACCAAATATACTCACACAAACCTCTAAAAAGTGCTGGCAAACAATCAAGACTGACCCCTAAAACAGAAGCTCACCTTCTTCTCTCTCCTTAGAGACTGAGCTCCAAAGACTGAGGCATCACTCATATTGACTTAGTGGCTGTTAGCTCTAACCCCAGCCAAATGAGTAACTCAGCAAAAACTCCTTAGACCATGTGTTCAGGGAGAGCACATGGCTGAAAACAAACACACACACAGATCTCTAAACACTGCAGACAAATAATCAAAGCTGACCCCTAAAACCACAGGTTTACCACCTTCTTTCTCCTCAGAGACTGAGCTCCAACATTATCCATTTTAAAAGTTACAAGGCACACCATATGACACACTGAACCTTTAGGAATGGACCAATTCATCAGTTTCCCTTTTTCATAGATATAGATATAGATAAAGATATAGATATTAACAGAGACATACATACATACATGCACACTCAATCTCTTGCTCTTCTATTTATACAGAGATTTTCAAAGTTTGGTAAGTTCTCGTCAAAAATGAACTGAACAAAACCTGAACCATTTACACCGGCCAATTTAACCAATCCAATTCCTAGCTTAGAAACAACCTCGTTGTGTATGCCTGTCATGAAACTGCTGAAGAGGAGGAGCCTGTTAAATAAAAAGAAGGATATGCTGCTATTCTGCACCAGATACTTAGTTACATACGCATAGCAAAGAAATACCTCCTGGCCCTGCCCCCACAAAATCATCTTTACAGCCAGGAGCCACATTGGGCAAAGGAAATCTGTTCAGCAGCTGACCGGGGTGTAAGCAGGAAGATGTTTCCGGTCTCCACCCCCGACTAGTGACCAAGGATGCCATGAGGAATTGTGACAGTGGTCCTGCTTCTGATTGTCACAGCCTCACTTATTGGTGGGAGGGGACTGGACATGTAATCCCCTTTGTGCCCTGATTAGCAGCTGAACCAACCTCTTTCACCCATGCGGCTGCTCACTGTTAAGGTGGGTTTGTGGGGGCACTTGCATAGTCTCACAGTAACAATATGTAATATTGAAAACAGAGCAGTTACAGATACATAACTGCAGTACAGAGTGCCAGCCATCGTTTTTATTGATTTTTTTAATAAGAGATATTTATGTGAGGAAAAACAGACAAGAAACATTAATATTGCTTACATTGCAAATAAGCTTTGTTTTCATAATAAATTTTGAAGGAAAGGGCAAAGGGAAAGGAAGTTAAAAATAAAATATATCTACTCTAAAGTATATTATTAACAATTTATACTTATAAAGCATCCAGGAATGTACACATCTTCCACTGTATTGGCCCATCTTATTTGTAATAAAAAGATCTGTATGTAGAACTATTTATTTGTTATTCAAAACATATGGTAGTTCCATAGACCAATATGAGTTATTGGCAGTGAGGGTATGTCCAAAGAATTATAGATAGATAGATAGATAGATAGATAGATAGATAGATAGATAGATACTATAATGAGATAAATGTATTGGTTGGAATCATGTTGGTGATCTACGTCTGCAAGAATTAGTGTTGGACGTCCATATCCAGTAAAAGGCTTCTGTTATGTTGCTACACAGGAGAGCTAGCAAAGCGATCATTATTCATTGGGACCACTGAACAATGAGATCCATGTACAATGGAACTGATGTGCATCAGTCCCATTGTACATCAAGACACCAGCTACAGATTGCAAATGCATACTGGGACACTCTTGTTGGTGCTTTTTTTCTTAGTTCCTCTGATATGTATATGTATTTCTCAGCCTCTCTGCTACATATGTGTAAAGTTATGTAAACTTGTTACCACAGCTTACATCTCTATCCTGTTAGATGGCAAAATTGGTGAGAAATATCATTTTCTTATAAAACAAAACACTTCTGGCTAGAAAACACGTGGTAGAAGGGCACTGGAGTCATCTCTATCACGGATAGCTCTGTGTGTGTGTGTGTTGTGTGGGGAGTGGTGACAAAAGGAAAGGAAAGCTTGCTTGGGCTAGCTGAGGGTACTGACAAACCAAGTCTGCTTTCTTTTCTCTCTCACTGCAGCAGTAGTACCCCTTTTAATCTTATTATCACACCCTGGCTCCCTTCCGTCACTTAATCATAACCCTGCTTTCCCTAAAACCCACAACCTTTGTGGATAAAAGACAAAGCTTAATAACGGTTACTCCCAAAAGGAATGGATAACCTGTGGTAGTGTGTTATTAAAAATGAAACTGAAGAAAATATTCTGTTGAGGCTGTACTTACAGAAAAATAGAATGAACTCTTTATTATGATAACAAACTAGGAAAAGGGTATTGAGGATTCAAGAATATTCAATCAAAATCTCAATTTCTTAAAGATATTGCTTTCAAAGCACCACAGTGTTCACCAACAGAGCTTTCACACACATCCCTTTGGTCCTCCCAGCACAAAAGTATTTCCCCCCACTCAGGGTTCCACTCTCTGACTCTTTCAGAGGTGTGTTGGTTACTTCTCTACCCCCACACTAGGTCCCTGAGAAGCTAACTCTGTCCTGGAAAACCCTCTTTGGTTAACTGGACACTCTGACTTAGAGTTTTCTCTATGAATCTCACTGAAGGAAGCCAAGTTTTAAACCATGGTCCCAATATGTTTTCTGTTGTCTCACCCACAGCCTCTTCTTCCAGCTAGGGCTGGGCTTTCCTCAGTCAGAGAGCCAATCTGATCACACCACCCTCTGTTAAGAGGGCTGTTATACTAGCCACACCCCCAGGCTCTATCACAATCTTTACAGTTAGTACTGATATACAAATGTGAAAAGATCCTGCTGTTACCCTTCTCTCACACCCTTTGAGCTAATAATGGCCCAAATTTCAAGGAGACACTGGCATTGTGGGTGGACCCCAAAGTCCCCCACCTTTTAGGGTAACAACTTACAGCATCATAGAGGATTCTGACTCTTGGTTTGCATCAATCTTGTGTTTCTAACTTTGTCAGCCACTTAATTGATAAGAGCTATATATAAAACTTTTCTTTTTTTAAAAAAAAAGTTATTTCATTAATAAAAATAATACAATTATATAAAAATATTTGTGTACATAATCAGTACAGAAAACATATGATCATTCTATATCATTGTACAGATGTTGTAATTCACTGCTTCTTATTTCTTATTATAGACTACTTTCTCTGTTTAGAAAAAGTAATTTTTTGTTTGCTTCCTGCTTATCTTTTTTAGGTTTATTCTATGCATTATTAGAGAGACCTCTATAAATTCAATACATTTCGAACTCATGTGTACATTTTTTTTGGCCTTACTTTACCATCTTGTTAGGTCACTCATACTTATGTTTTTGTTTTTGGTCACCTTTCCCTGTTTAATCAGGGTATTCAGTACTATTGAAAACCAGCTGCGCGATTTTCAATAATGGTTTTAACCTTTATAAGTTTACATTATTATAATGTCTCCATATCTTCTTTTTAGGTATCTAGTTATTGGCTCCCACTCTGTTTCATAGATCTCCTTTATTTCTTCCTTAGGTGATTTTGATAATTTATTACAATTTTTCATCTCATTGAGCCTCATAATCCATTCATCAGGTTCTGGAATTTGCTGACTTTTCCAATATTTTGCATAGACGATTCTAGCAGAGGTAATCATATATAATATTATTTTCCATCTATTTTTCACGGTTTGTTGTTCTGCTTTTGGGATGATGTTCAATAAATAGAGTTCAGGGGAGAGTGGTATATTGATCTCTAACATATCTGACATGATTTTGTTGATACTGTTCCAAAGTCTCTTTGCTTTTGAACACGTCCACCACATGTGGTAATGTTATTTCCGCTATGGCACCCCTGGTGAGAACCCCCAGATATCCTTTTGATATCATTTAATTTGGCCTTAGCTGGACTGGTTGCGATTACCTCATCTCACGTGTTCGAAAAGTTCTCCGGATAAGCACGGACAGAGAGCGGCCGTTAATGGTTTACATTCCATTTCTCTTTGTAGCCAGCAACCCAAAACTCGCCTGACGCTTTAGGGAACTTCCTGCCACAGACTCCCTAATAGCCACGTGGCTTTCAGTCAAATTACTCTTGTGAGTTGGGCCATCAATGTCTCGGCCAAAGGTATTGTTTCTACATGCAAATCCTATCACGCTAAACCTGACCTCACCAAATCCTTTTGTCCAGCACCGAAACCTCTTTTGTTCTCCTTTGGGACTGCCATAGCCGAAAGGCACAATCTTCCCTATAAAAACCCTTCATTTCTAACCGATCCTCGGATCACCTTTGACTGCCATCCTGCCCTGCCACTGGTGTGTTTAAAGGACTTCCCTCAGCGCTCCCACGTTGAGCCTTCTTCCCTGAATCTCCAACTTCTCCCCAGGACTACGGAACAGGTCGTATTGCCCTCCCTTGCAATTCTTTTCTTTTTCCAGTTAGTTTGTGTTTGTCTTCTGTGTGTTCCTGTTTAATAAAGAAGTGTTCATTATTGTAAAACCTTGTCTAGCCACTCTCTAACCCAACGCTGTATACATAGGGTAAAATATCTTGCTACATTACCCTGCCTCTTGTTAGCAGAACCAGTGCTCTGAGTTCTAATTTCCCCATCTTTGGTATTTAATTGGCAAAGCTGGGTGCCCCTCGCAGGACCGCCAATTTTCAGGGTAACAGTAAAACATTCCCTCTTCTTTTGTACATTTCCAACATTCCTTCTGTCCTGTTTTATACATCTTATCTGATTTGGATGGATTCAGGTACCATCTATGAAACATTTTCAGGTAGTTTTCTTTAAGATTTTGGGATAACATATTTTTTTTGCATCCTTCTCCAACTATTTTCCCAATCTTTCAATTGTATTGTTTTGCCAATGTTTGATGCTCATTTAATCATTGTTTCTTTTATAGTTTCTGTTTCCATTTCTCTATTTAATAGAAATTTATATATTTGAGATGTCAGATGTGTTGGTTTTTCAAAAACAGCCACTTCAAATTCATTTTTCTCTGATTTGGAAAGAAATCCCTCTAGCTTCATGTCCATTTTAAATCTCTCTTTGAGTTGCATATATAAGAACCATTGACTGGGGAACCCTTCTTCCTTTAGTTCAGTCCTTGATTTTAGTCTAAAAATTTCTACTTCTATTACGATGCCTTTGTAATGGATCTATTTTTCCCAAAGAGTTTTCCATCTCCCGAAGAGTGCTTCATGGGGAGAAACTCATTGTGGAATTCTTTTGTAAGTCTTAATCTTGATTTTTTTCCAGATTTCCAATAGTGATTTTCTTATGTAATGGTTCAAAAATTCTTTGTTGGCTATCTCTTTTCCATAC
>CAOLHI010006989.1:0-11501 GCA_948474755.1 Ctenosaura bakeri
CCTTTTTTTAAAAAAAAATTTTTTAGGTTAAAGGGGTTTTGGGGATTTGGGGGAAAAAAAAAATTTTTTTTTTTTTTTAAAAAGGTTTTTTTTTTTCCCCCCCCAAAAAATCCCTTTTTAAAACCCAAAAAAAGGGGGTTTTTTTTTTAATGGGGGTTTTTTTTTTCCCCCCCTTTTTTAAATTTTTTATTTTTTTTTTTTTTTCCCCCCCTTTTTTTCCCCCAAAACCCCCTTTTGGGGGGGAAGGGTTTTTTTAAAAAAAATTTTTTTAAAGGGGGGGTTTTTTTTAAAATTTCCCCCCCGGGGGGAAAGGGGGGAAAAATTTTTTTTTAAAAAATTTTTTTTTTTAAAATTTTTTTCCCCCCGGTTTTTTTTTTTGGGGGAAAAAAAAAAATTTTTTTCCCCCTTTTTTTTTTTTTTTGGAACAAAAAATTTAAAAGGGGGGGGAAAAAAAAAAAAAAACCCCCCCTTTTTTTAAAATTGGAATTTTAAACCCGGGGTTTTTCCCCCTTTTTTTTTTTTTTTTTAAAAAATTTTTTTAAAATTTTTAAAAAAAAAATTTTTTTTTTTTTTAAAAAACCCCCCTTTTTTTTTTTTTAAAAAAAATTTTTTTTTTAAAAAGGCCCCTTTGGGAAAAAGGCCCTTTTTTTTTTTTTTAAAAAAAACCCCCAAAAAAATTTTTTTTTTTTTTTTTTTTAAATTTAAATTTTTTTTTAAAAAAAGGGGAAAAAATTTTTTTTTTGGGGGGGGGGGTTTTTTTTTTAAAAGGGGAAAAATTTTTTTTTTTCCCCCCAAAAATTTTTTAAATTTTTGGGGAAAAAACCCCAAAATTTTTTTAAAAAGGGGGTTTTTTCCCTTTTTTTCAATTGGGCTTTTAAAAAAATTTAAAAAAAAAACCCCCTTTTCCCCTTTTTAAAAAACTTTTTTTTTAAAAAAAAATTTAAAAAAATTTTTTTTTTTTAAACAAAAGGGGGGTTTGGGTTTTTTTTTTTTTTCCCCGGTTTTTTAAAAAAAAAAAAATTTTTTTTTTTAAAAAAAAAAATTTTGGTTTTTTTAAAAAAAAAACCCCCAAAAGGGGGTTTTTTTTTACCCTTTTTTCCCCCCCCTTTTTTTCTTTTTTTCCCCCCCCCAAAAAAAAAAATTTTCCAAAAAATTTTTTCTTGGGGGTTTTTTTAAAAATTCCCCCCCCTTTTTTAAAAAAAATTTTTAAAAAAAAAAGGGGGGGGGCCCGGGAAATTTTTAAAGGGGTTTTTTTTTAAAAAAAAACCCCCCGGGGGGGAAAAAAGGGGGTTTGGGTTTCCCAAAAAAAATTTTTTAAAAAAAAATTTTTTAAAAAAAAAAATTAAAAAATTTTTTTTTGGGAAATTTTTTTAACGGGAAAAACCCAATTTTAAAAAAAATTTGGGGGAAAAATTTTTTCTTTTGGGGAAAAAAAAAAAAAAAAAAGAAATTTTTTTGGGGGAAAACCCCCAAAAAATTTTTTTTAAAAAAAAATTTTTTTTTAAAAAATTTTTTTAAAAAAAGGGAAAATTTTTTTTTAAAAAAAAAAATTTTTTTCCCCCAAAAATTTTTAAAAAAAAAGATTTTTAAAAAATTTTTTTTTTTTAAAAAAAAAATTTTAAAAACTGGGTTTTTTTTTTTTTTTTTGGGTTTTTGGGTTTTTTTTTAATTTTTTTGAAATTTTTAAAAGGAAAATTTTTTTTTTAAAAAAAAACCCTTTAAAAATTTTTCCCCTTTTTAAAATTTTTTTGGGGGGCCCCCAAAAAAACCCCCCCAAAAAAACCCGGGGTTTGGGGGAAAGGGGGGGCCGGGGAAAAAAAAAATTTTTCCCCAAAAAAAAAAAATTTTTTTAAAAATTTTTTCCCCCCCTTAAAATTTTTAAAAAAAGGGGAAAAAAATGGGGAAAACCGAAAAAAGGGGGGGGACAAAAGGGGGGGGGGTTTAAACCCCCCCCCCTTTTCCTTTTAAAAAAAAAATTTTAAAAAAATTTTTTTAAACCCCTTTTCCCCCCCAAAAAAAAATTCCCCTTTTTTTTTAAAAAAATTTTTAGAACCAAAAAAATTTTTTTTTTTTTGGTTAAAAGTTTAAAAAAAAAAAAACCCCGGGGAAAAACCCCCCAAAAAAAAAAAACAAACCCCCAAACCCTTTCCCCCAAAACCCCGGAACCCAAAAAAAAACCCCCTTTTTTTCCCAAAAAAAGGGGAAAAAAAAAGGGGGGTTTGGGGGGCCCCCAAAAGGGGGCCCTTTTTTTGGGGCCCCCCCAAAAAAATTTCCCCCTTTTTTTTCCAAAAAAAAAATTTTTAATTTTTTTTTCCCCCCCCGGGGGTTTTTTTCCCCTTTCCCCGGGGGGGTTTTTTTGGGGGGGGTTTTTTTCCCCTTAAAGCCCTTTTTGGTTGGGGGGCCCGGGCCCCGGGGGTTTTTTTTTTTTTTTTCCTTTTTTTGGGGGGGCCCCCTTTTTTTTTTTGGGGGGGGGGGCCCTTTTGGGGGGGTTTTTTTTTTTTTTCCTTCCCCCAAAAAAAAATTTTTTTTTTAAAAAATTTTTTTTAAAAAAGGGAAAAAATTTTTTTTAAGGAAAAAGGGGTTTCCATTTTTTTTTTAAAAAGGAAGGGGAAAAAAATTTTTTTTTGCCTTTTTTTAAAAAAAAATTTTTTTTTTTTTAAAGGGAAAATTTAAAATGGGGTTTTTTCCCCTTTTTTTTTAAAATTTTTTTTTTTTTTTTTTTAATTTTTTTTTTTTTAAAACCAAAAAAATTTTTTAAAAATTTTAAGGGGGAAAAAAAAAATTTTAAAAAACCCCCCCCCTTTTTTTTTGGGGAACTTTTTTAAAAACCCCCCAAAAAATTTTTTTTTTTTTAAACCCTTTTTTCCCCCCAAAAATTTTTAAAAAAAAAAAAGGGGTTAAAAAACCCAAAAAAAGTTTTGGGGGGGAAAAATTTTAAAAAACCCCCCCCCTTTCCCTTTATTAAAAAAAACAACCCAAAAAATTTTTTAAAAAATTTTTTTTTCCCCCTTTCTTTTTTAAAAAAATTTTTTGGAAAAACAACAAAAGGGGTTGGGGTTTAAAAAATTTTTTTTTTAAAAATTTTTTAAAATTAAAGGGGTTTTTTGGGGGGGAAAAAAAAAAATTTAAACCCAAAAAAAAAAAATTTTTTACCCCCTTTCCCTTTTTTGGTTTTCTAACCCTTTAAAAAATTTTTTTTTTTTTTTTTTTTAAAAAAAAAAAAATTTTTTTTTTTTTTCCTTAAAATTTTTTTTTAAAATTTTAAATTTTTTTTTTGGTTTTTCCTTTAAAATTTTCCCAAAAAAACCCCAAAATTTTTTGGGTTTTGGGTTTTGGGGGGGTTTTTTTGGGGCCGGGGGGGAAAAAAAAGGGGGTTTTTTTGGGGAAAAAAAAATTTTGGGGGGGGAAAAAAAAAAAAAACCCCCCCCCGTTTTAAAAAACCCCCCCCCCCCAAAAAAAACCCCCCCCCCCCAAATTTTTAAATTTTTTTAAAACAAGGGTTTTTTTTCCCCCCAAAAAAGGGGGGGGGAAAAAAAAGGGGGGGGAAAAAAAAAATTTTTTTTAAATTTTTATTTAAAAAATTTTTTTTTAAAAAAAAGGGGGGGAATTAAAAAAATTTAAAAAAAAAAGGGGGGGGTGTTTTGGGGGAAAATTTTTTTTTTTTTTTTAACCCCCCTTTTTTAAAAAACGTTTTAATTTAAAAAACCCCCCCCTTTTTTTTTTTAAAAAAAATTTTTAAAAATTTTAAAATTTTTTTTAAAAAATTTTGGGGCCTTCAGGTTTTTTTTTTTTTTAAAAAAAAAAGGGCCCCCCCCCAAAAAACCCCTTTTTAAAAGGGGGTTTTTTCCCTTTTTTTTTTAAAAAAATTTAAAAAAAAAAGGGTTTTAAAAAAAAAAATTTTTTTTTTTTTAAAAAATTTTAAAAAAAAAAATTTAAATTGGGGAAAAAAAAAATTTTTTTTAAACTTTTTTTTTTTTTTTTTTAAAATTTAAAAAAAAAATTTTTTTTTTAAAAAAAAAATTTTTTTTTTTTTTTTGGGTTTTTGGGGAAAAAAATTTCCCCAAACCCCCTTTTTTTTTTTCCCCCCCCCTTTAAAATTTAAAAAATTTTTTTTTTTTAAAAAAAAGGAAAAAGGGGGGGGTTTTTAAAACCCCAAAAAAAAGGGAAAAAAATTTTTAAAAAAAGGAAGGGGGGAAAAAAAATTTTTTTTCCCAAAAACCCCCTTTTTGCCAAAAAAAAAAAACCCCCCAAAAGGCTTTTCCTTTTTGTCCCGGTTTTTAAAAAACCCCCCCCAAAAAAACAAAAATTTAAAAAATTTTAAAAAACTGGTTAATTTTTTTCCCCCCAACCCCCCCAACCCCCCGGGGGGGGGTTTTTTAAAAAAAGGGTTCCCGGGGCCCTTTTTTGGGTTTTTTTTTTTTTTAAAGGGGCCCCCCCCCCCAAAAAAAATTTTTGGGGGTTTTTTTTTTTCCCTTTTTTTTTTTTGGGAAGGGGAATTTTCCTTTTTTTTTAAAAAAAAAAGGGGGGGGGGGGCCCCCCCCCCAAAACCGGTTTTTTTACCCTTTTTTTTAAAAAAAAAAAAAAAAAAAAAAAAATATTTTTTTAAAAATTTTTTTTTTTTTTTAAAAGGGGGGCCCCCCTTTTTTTTTTTTTTAAAAAAATTTTTTTTTAAAAAAAAAGGAAAAAAAAATTTTTTTTTTTTTTTGGGGGGTTTTTTTAGGAAAAAAAAAAATTTTTTTTTTTTTTTTTTTTATTAAACCAAAACCCAAAAAAAAAAGGGGGTTTAAAAACCCCCTTGGAAAATTTTTTTAAAAAAAAAAGGGGGGGTTTAAAACCCGGGGTTTTAAAAAATTTTTTTAAATTTTTTAAAAAATTTTTTTTTAAAAAAAAAATTGGAAAATGGTTTTAAAAATTTTTTAAAACCCCAAAAATTAAAAAAAAAATTTAAAAATTAAAAATTTTTTAAAAAATTTTTTTTTTAAACCCCGGGTTTAAAAATTTTAAAAATTTTTTTAAAAAATTTTTGGGGGGTTAAAAATTTTTTAAGGGAAAAAAAAAAAAATTTTAAAATTTGGGAACCTTTCCGTTTTTCCCCCCCAAAAAGGGGTTTTTTTTTTTTAAAAAAAAAATTTTTTAAAATTTTAAAATTTTTAAAAAACCCTTTTTTTCCCCCAAAACCCTTTTTTTTAAAAAAATTTTTTTTTCCTTTTTTAAAAAATTTAAAAAAAAAATTTTTCCGGGGGTTTTTTTTGGCCCCTTTTTTTAAAAATAATTTTTTCCCCTTTAAACCCCCAAAAAATTTCCCCCCTTTTTTAAAAAAAACCCCTTTTTTTTGTTTTTTTTTTTTTTTTTGGGGTTTTTTTTTTTAATTTTTTAAAAAAAAAAAGGGTTTTTTTTAAAAAAAAATTTTTTTTGGGGTTTTAAATTTTTTTTAAAAAAAAAAAAATTTTTTTAATTTTCCTTTTTTGGTTTTAAAAAAGGTAAAAGTTTTTAAAAAAAATTTTAAAAAAAAATTTTTTTTTTTTTTTTTTAAAAAAATTAACTAAAATTTTTTTGTTTTAAAAAATTTTTTGGTCAACCCAAAAAAAAGAACCCCCCGGGGCCCCCCCCCCGGGGGAAAATTTTCCCCCTTTTAACCCCCCTTTTTTTTTTTTTTTTAAAAAAAAACCCCAAAAAAAATTTTTTTTTTTTAAAAAAAAATCCCCCAAAATTTAAAAAAAAATTTTTTTTTTAAAAAATTTTAAAAAATTTTTCGGTTTTAAAAAAAAAGTTTTCCCCCCTTTTTTTTAAAAAAAAATTTTTTTGGTTTTAAAAAATTTTGGGGAAACCCTTTTTAAAAAATTTTTGGGTTTTAAAAACCCCCCCTTTTTTTAAAAAAAAAAAACCCCCCCCCCGGGGGGGTTTTGGGTTTTTTGGGAAAGGGGGAAAACCCAAAAACCCCCAAAAAAATTTTTCCCCAAAAAAAAAAATTTTTTTTTTTTTAAAAAGGGGGAAAAAAATTTTTTAAAAAAATTTTGGGGTTTTTTTAAACCCCCTTTTTTTAAAAAAAAATTTTTTTCCCCCGGTTTTTTTTTCCCCTTTTTTTTCCCCCGGCCCTTTAAAAAAATTTTTAAAAAATTTTTAAAAAAAGGGGGGGGGCCCAAATTTAAATTTTTTCCCCTTTTTGGGATTTTTTTTTAAAAAAAAAAATTTTTTTTTAAAAAAATTAAAAAAATTTTTCCCCAAACCAAAAAACCCCCCCTTTTTTTTTAAAAAAAAAATTTTTTTTTGGGGTTTTTTTTTTTTTTTTTCCCCCCCAAAAAAAAATTTTTTAAAAACCAAAAAAAATTTTTTTTAAAAATTTTTTGTTTTTTTTAAAAAAAAGGAAAAAAAAATTTTTTTTTTTTAAAAAACCTTTTTAAAAACGGGTTTTTTTAAAAAAAAAAAATCCTTTTCCCCAAAAAAATTTTTTTTTTTTCCAAAAAAACCCCCCCAAGGGCCTTTTCCCTTTTTTAAAAAAAAATTTTTAAAAAGGGGGAAAAAAAAAAACCCCCCCCAAAAAAAAAGCCAAAAATTTTTTAAAAAAAACCGGGATTTTTTTAAAAAATTTGGGGGGGAAAAAATTTTTTTGGAAAACCCCCAAAAATTTTTTCAAAATTTTTAAGGGGGAAAAAAATTTCCCCAAAAAAAGGAAAAAAAATTTTGGGGTCAAAAAATTTTTAAAAAAGGGGTTTTTTTTTCGGTTGGGGGAAAAGGGGCCCCTTTTTTTTTTGCTTTTCCCCGGGGAAAGGGGGGCCAAAAAAAAATTTTTTTTTTTTTTTTCCAAATTTTTTAAAAACCCTTTTTTTTAATTTTTGGCCCGGGTTTTAAAAAAAAGGTTTTTTTAAAAAAAAAGGGGAAAAAAAAAAAAATTAATTTTGGGAAAAAAAATTTTTTTTTTAAGTTTTAAAAAAAAATTTCTTTTCCCCAAAAAAAATTTTTTTTTTTCCCCCCCTTTTTTTTTTTTAAAAAAAAAAAATTTTTTTTTTTAAAAAATGGGGGAAATTTCCCTTAAAATTTTCGGGGGTTTTAAAATTTAAAAATTTTCCCCCCCCTTTTTTGGGGGGGGAAAAAATTTTTTTTTTTCCCGCAAAATTTTTTTAAAAAAATTTTAAAAATAAAATTTTTAAAAAAAAATTTTAAAAAATTTTTTTTTTTAAATTTTTTTTTTTTTTTAAAAGGGGAAAAAAGGGGGGGTTTTCCTTTTTTTTAAATTTTTTTTTTAAAAAAAAAAGCCTTTTTTCCCCCAAAAAAACCCTTTAAAAAATTTTTTTTAAAATTTTTTAAAAAAAAAATGGCCCCAAAAATTTTCCCAATTTTTTAAAAAATTAAAAAATTTAAAAAAAAGGGAAAAATTTTTTTTTTTTTGGGGGGGGGAAAAAAAAAAATTTTTCCAAATTTGGGTTTTTTTAAAACCAAACAATTTTTTTTTCCCAAAAAAATTTTTTAAAAGAAATTTTTTTTTTAAAAAAAATAAAAAAACCAAATTTTAAAAAAAAAAAATTTAAAAAAAAAAAAACCCCCCAAAAAAAAAAAAATTCCCGGGGCCCTTTTCCCCCAAACCCCCCCGGGGGGGCCCTTTTTTTTTAAAAATTTTTGAGGGTTTTTGGGGGTTTAAAAGGAAAAAAAAACCCCTTTTTTAAAAAAATTTTTTTGGGTTTTTTTTTTCCCCCCCCCAAAAAAAAAAAAATTTTTTTTTCCAAAATTTAAATTTTTTTTTTTTTTTTGGGGGGGGGGGCTTTTTTGGCCCCCTTTTTTTAATTTAAAAAAAAATTTTTTTTTTTTTTTTTTCCCCCTTTTTGAAAAAGGGGAAAAAACCCCCCCCAAAAAAATTTTTAAAAAAAAAAAAAGGGGAAAAATTTTAAACCGGGAAAAACCCCCGGGTGGTTTTTTTTTTTTAAAAAAAAATTTTTTTAAAAACCCAAATTTTGGGGGGAAAAAAAAAAAAAACTTTTGGGGAAAATTTTTGGGAAAATTTTTAAAGGGAGGAAAACAACCAAAAACCCCAAAAAAGGGGGGGGGGAAAAAAAAATTTTTTTTCCCCCTTTTTTTTAAAAGGGGAAAGGGGCCCCAAAAATTTTTTTGAACCAAAAAATTTTTTTTCCCCCAATTGGGGTTTAAAAAAAAATTTTTTAAAGAGAAATTAATTTTTTAAAAAAAAAGGCCCCCCTTACTTTCTTTGGGGTTTTTTTTTTTAAAAAAGGAAAAATTTCCAAAAAATTTTTTTTTTTCCCGGGGGTTTTTTTTTTTTAAATTTTTTTCCCCCCTTTTTTTTTTTTAAAAATTTAAAAATAAAATTGGGGGCCCCAAAAAAGGGGGGAAAAACCCCCCCTTTTTGGGGGGTTTCAAAAACCCGGCCCCCAAAAAAAAAATTTTTTACCAAAAAAAAAATTTTAAAAAAAGGGGGGGGGTTTTTTTTTTTTTAAAAATTTTTTTTAGGAAAAAAATTTTTTTTAAAAAAAAAAAAAACCCCCCCCCTTTTTTCCCCCTTTTTTCCCCTTCCCTTTTTTTAATTTTGGGGTAACCTTTTTAAAAAAAATTTTTTTTTTAAAAAGGGGGGGGCCCCCCCCCCTTTGGGGGGTTTTCCCCCCCCTTTTTTTTTTCCCCAAAAAAACCCCAATTTCCCCCCTTTTTTTTTTACCCCTTTTAAAAAAACCAAAACCCGGGGTTTTTTTTTAACTTTTCCCCCCCCTTTTTTTTCCCCCTTTTTTTTAAAAAAATGAATTTTTCCCCCAAAAAAAAATTTTTTTTCCCCCCTTTTTAAAAATTTTTTTTTTTAAAAAAAAACCCCCCCTTTTTTTTTTTTTAACCCCCTTTTTTCCCCCAAAAAAAATTTTTTTTTTTCCCCAAAAAATTTGGGAAATTTTTTAATTTTTGGGGGTTTGGGTTTTTTTTTTGGGTTTTCCAAAAAGAACCCCCTTTTTTTTAAAAAAATTTTAAAATTTTTTTTTGGGGGAAAAGGGGGCCCCCCTGGGGGGGAAAAAATTGGTTCCCCTTTTTTTATTTTTAAAAAAAGGGGGGCAATTTTCAAAACCCCCCTTTTCCCCCCCCTTTGGGGGGAAAAATTTTTTTTAAAAAAAAAAATTTTTTTCCCAAATTTTCCCCCCAAAAAATTTTTAAAAAACCTTTTTTTTAAAATTTTTTTTTAAAATGTTTTTAAAAACAAAAAAAAAAATTTTGGAAAAAAATTTTCCTTTTTAAAACCCAAAAAAAAAGGAAAAAAAAACCCCCAAAAAACCCCCCCCCTTTTTTTCATTTTTAAAAAAAAAAATTTTATTTTAAACCCCCCCCCAAAAAAATTTTTTTTAAAAAGGGTTTTTTTGGGGCCCTTTCCCAAAACCCCCTTCCCAAACCCTTTCCCCCCTTTTCCCCCCCCCTTTGGGGGGGGGCCCCTTTTCTGGAAACCCCCCGGGGGGAAAAAAAAGGGGGGGGTTAAAAATGGGGTTTTTTCCCGGAAAAAAAACCCTTTCCCGAAAAATTTTTTTTATTTTAAAAAAATAAATTTTTTTTGGGGGGGGCGGGAAAATGGGGGAAAAACCAAAAAGGGGGGGGTTTTTTTTTTCCTTTTTAAAAAAAACCCCCCAAAAAAAAATTTTAAAAAAAAAAAAAAAAAAAATTTTCCCACTCCAAAAAAAATTTTTTTTTTTTTTTTTCCCCTTTAAATTTTTTTTTTTTAAAAAAAAAAGGGGGCCCCCAAAAAAAAAAAGGGGGGGCCCCCCCATTTTCCCCCCCCCCCCGGGGTTTTTTAAAGGGCCCCCCCCCAAAATTTTAAAATTTTTTTAAATTTAAACCCCCCCTTTTTTAACCCCGGGGCCCTTTCCCCCCCGGGGGGGGGGAACTTCCAGGGGGTTTAAAAAAACCCCCCAGGGAACCCTTTTTTCCCCCCCCCTTTTTGGGGGGCCCCCCCCCTTTTTTTTTTTTCCCCCAAAAAAATTTTTTTTCCCCTTTAAATTTTTTAAAAAACCCCCCCCTTTTTTTTCCCCCCCAAAAAAAAAATTTTTTTTCCCCCAAAGGGGGTTAAAAACCCCCAAAGGGGGGGAAAAAAAAAAAAAAAAAAAAAAGGGGGGGGAAAAAACCCCCCCCCCCTTTTTTTGGGTTTTTTTTGGGGGCCCCCGGGGGCCAAAAAAAAAAAAGGAAAAATTTTTTTGGGGGAAAAAACCCCTTTTTTTCCCCCCTTTTTAAATTTTTGGCCCCAAAAACCCTTTTTTTTAAACCCCCCAAAAAAATTTTTTTTCCCCCTTTAAAGGGGGCCTTAAAAATTTTTTTAAAAATTTTTTTAAAAAAAAATTTTTTGGGGAAATTTTTTAAAAAAAAGGGGGGGGTTTTTTTTTTTTAAAAAAAAAAAATTTTTTTGGGGGGGCCCCCCCCCCCCCCAAAAAAAAAAAAATTTGGAAAAAAGGGGGGAAAAAAAAAAAAGGGGAAAAAAAAAAATTTTTTTTTTTTTTTTTTGGGTTTCCCAAAATTTTTTTTCCCCCCCCCCTTTTTTTAAACCCCCCAAAGGGGGGCCCCCCCCTTTTTAAAAATTTAAAGGGGTTTTTTTGGGGGGAAATTAAGGGGGAAAAAAAAAAAAAAAAGGGAAAAAAGGGGCCCCCCCCAAAAAAAAGGGGGGGGAAAAAAACCGGGGGAAAAAAAAGGCTCCCCCCCCCCCCGGGGGGGGGGGGGGGGGGGGCCCCCCCAAAAATTTTAAAAAGGGGGGAAAAAAAAAGGGGGGTTTAAATTTTTGGGTTTGGGGGGGGGGGGGGTTTTTTTCCCTTTTTTTTTTCCCAAAAAAAAAAACCAAAAAAAAATTTTTTTTTTTTTCCCTTTTTTAAAAAAAAAAAAATTTAAAGGGGAAAAACCTTTTCCCCCCAACCGGAAAAAAAATTTTTTTGGAAATTTTTTTTTAAAAAATTTTTTTTTTTTCCCCTTTTCCCCCCTTTTCCAAAAAAAATTTTTTTTTTTAAAAAAAAAAATTTTTAAAATTTTTTTTTTTGGGGGGGAAAAAATTTTTTGGGTTTTTTGGGAAACCCCTTTAAAGGGGGGTTTTTTAAAAAAGGGCCCCCCCCAAGGGGCCCCCCCCTCCCCCCCCAATTTAAAAAAAAAATTTTTCCAAAAAGGGTTTTTAAAACCCCCAAAAAAAAAAATTTTTTTCCCCCCTAAAAAGGGGGGGTTGGGGGAAAAAATTTTTGGGGGGGAAAAAAGGGGGCATGTTAGGTTTTTAAATTTTCCCTTTTTTTTTTAAAAAAATTTTTTTTTAAAAAAATTTTTAAAGGTTTCCCCCCAAAACCCAAAATTTTTAAAAAAAATTTTTTTTTTTTCAAAAGGAAATTTTTCCCTTTTTTAAAAAAATTTTTAAAAAATTTTTTTTTTTTTAAAATTTTTTTTTTTTTAAAAAAAAATTTTTTTTTTTTCCCTTCCAAATTTAAAAAAAAAATTTTTTTTTTTTAAAAATTTTTTTTTTTAAAAAGGGGGTTTTAAAAAAAATTTTTTTTCCCTTTGGGAAA